>PVKC010001804.1:0-47709 GCA_004027635.1 Crocidura indochinensis
ACCAAAGGTTTTTCTGATTCTAAGAAAATGGCAACAATAATGCTTATGCATTTTTTAACATGGGAGAAGAGCTAGATCACCTGCAAACTAGAAGCCATAGGTTTAATGATAGATGAAAATGAAGGTCAAGCTTAATATGCTTATAACATACTTTATTAGTACAATATGGAGGACTAACAGGAAAGAGTGAAGATGGAGGTTTGTGATCCAAGCATGAAAACATCTTTTTATTTTACTGATTATTCATTTTGTGAAAAATTGTCCTGGACAGATAAACAAAAGATCCCAGTATTTCAATAGCATGCCTGACAATATTAATCAGCAAGCACTTCAAGTGTTCATTAAAAATAACATCTGAAGGACTGTAGTGATGGCACAAGCTGTAGGGCATTTACCTTGTACGTGCTAACCTAGGATGGACCATGGTTTGATCTCCCAGCCTCTCATATAGTCTACCAAGCCAGGACTGATTTCTCAACTCATAGCTAGGAGTAACCCTTGAATGTTACTGAGTGTAGCCCCAAAACAAAAGCAAACAAACAAACAAACGAAAAGTCTGATCATGGGGACTGGAGTGATAGCACAGTGGATAAAGAGTTCATTTTGCACATGGCCAACGTGGGGTTTGATCTCTGGCATACCATATGGTCCCCTGAGCCTGCCAGGAATACATTTTGCATGCAGAACCAGGATTATCCCCTGAGAACAGATTACTATGACCACCAAAAGGAAAAAGTCAAAAATGCTGATCGTGTTTAGTATTTATATACTATGTAGTATTTATATACCATGTATTCTTGGGTCCAAATCAATTATTTTTCAGTATTATAACTTTCCCAAATCAGATCATAATCTGTTTCAATTACCTAGCAACTACTCTGCAATCTTTTGCTCTCTTAAAATCTCATAGCACCCATATATAAATACTAGCCATAAATTTCTTTATTTTTCAATTTTTGTCCAAAAGTACTGTGGTATAAAAAACAGGTACAATGCACTGATAAAATTAGGAGCAGAGGGAACTCTTTATGAAGCAGAATTTTTTTCTTAAGGATTAAATTTGCCAAATATAGACCAGACTATCTTGTACTAAAATAGAATGGATTCATCTCAACTGATAAATCAAACTATGTACTGTGTCTATTTTAAGCAGAACACGAAATAGTTACTTTATAAAAGGAAGGTTTCATCTCTGGTATCCCGAATCTCTGGTGGTCCCATGAGCACTGCTAGGAATGACCCCTGAGTGCAGAGCCAGGAGTAACACCTGAGAACTCCTAATTGTGACCCCCCACAAATAAAAGGAATCAAAGGTTCATTGAGACTTTGGAAGCCACTGGTCATAATTAAATGTGATCTTTATATCAGCTGTAATGGAATTAGTTTTACAAATGGGAAGACTGAGGTTTCAAGATATTACATTTAGAGCCTATATCAAATCCTTTGAAACACTCTGTAATGAAGAAGATGGGCTCTGCTTCCTAAATCTTTACAATTTAGGTAAGTGACAAAGGTAAGAATCAAACCAGGCCTCTTAATAATATAGGTGTTTCCACCCTTCACAAAGTTCCTTCCAATTATTTTAGGTAGTTTTGAGGTTGCCTAGCATGCAACTCAGAACAATCCAGTAACTCCTATGTATCTGTCCCCTGCCAGGCACTGTGACCTTTTTGCTGACTTATGTACCTTACTGGGCTGTGCTCTGATCCACTATCCCACTATCCCCACTCCTCATTCTGTTGAGGCATCCACATATGACCCCACTGTTTTCCGTAGTCTTATAAAACCCACTTAGTTTTCTCTCTACCCTCAAAAGTCAGATGTGAGTCCTGGAGGTAGAGTACTAGTCTTGGAATTATACCCTTCTCTACCCTATGCCTCCACTAACTGGCCTTTCCTTGGTGTCATAAATGATAATAAAAGCTCATTCACAAGTGGCACTGACCCTGAGCCAGATACAGTTCAAACACTTTGCATGGATTAACATCCTTGTAGCATGCGCTTAATCAATCCATCAGTCAGCTGCAGACAGTAAAGGTCAAAAAGGTTAAACTCGCCCAAGTCAGAAGTAATAAGTGTTGGTATTAGAAGGCAGAATTAAATGCCAACTCTGGCATCTAGAGTCCCTGCTCTTAAGCACCTCCACCTAGCCCTCACTCGATTCCAGGTTCCCCCTGGCACATATATTTACCAAGCCTAGAGACATGTCATGTCTGAATACATTGTTGGACAATCTGATCTCCAGGATTAGCGTCTACCATAGTACAAGGTCCTACTTGAGGGAAGGTTTCAAAGGCCCCATACATAGCACTCAGCCTGTCTGACTCAGCTGCCTCTCTCTGCACTTGCAGACAAGGTCTTCCACTCAATAGCAGCAACTTAACAGCTGACCCTCCCCTTGTCACCGGATCCACATAGCAGCTGTGGTGAGACAGTCTAGAATGCTGACCTGGCTTCTCACTGACATTTGGACAAAATTTACTGCAACAAATATTGCTGAGCAGAGTGCTGAAAAGTTCATGTCAATCAGAAGCTGAGTGCTGTAGGTACAAGAGACATGTTGGGCACCAGTTCCCTGGGCCAGTAAGTTCAATTTATAACAGAAGGTCATTAGAAAATAAAAAACAAGATCACACCTCTGTTATTCCAACACATGTGTTAAAGTCTTTAAGAGTTTATATATAGTGGGTAACAGATCTGAATAAATATTAGAATCTTACACAAATGCTAGGCAGGAAAAAGTTAGTGAAACCATTGGCAGATAATTACTAAAATTCTTAAATCTCTGAAAAGCTGCCACTGTCTCTGGGTGCACCTGGCTAAAGTGTGGGGTTGAAGAGGGGGGGGCATGTGGGTGGAGGAGCCTCAGAGCTCAAGGGAAACTGCAGCTGCTCACACACCTGAGGGCAATGGTTTTTGGAGATTAACTTTACCCTTTTTCCATCTTCCATGCATTGCTTAAGAATTTCTGTGAGATGCCCTTTGCCAAAATCGTACAGGAAAAGGGATTTTAATAAATGCAGCTTCTGTCTTCTCAGTATTGCCAAAAAAGATCTTAGAAAAGAGTAGAAACAAAGCTGTACTGAAAATAAGTCAGCAGAGTCTCCCTGTGATCTGAGATTAGGACTCCTATAAAAGGGCAATGATATATCATCACTGATATGACACAATAGCCATGACATGACAGAGGATTATTCACATGCCCTCTTAAATATATGTCCCATATGTCACTTTATCTCTAGGAATAATTCATTATTCTCTAGATCAGAGGTATTTTGGTATCCTATTTCTTATATAACAAATTGTAAAGTTAACCACTATCTATTGGATAGAGAAGTGAGCAAGGTTAAATAACTGATAAAGCAAAGATTTTATTTGTGCATATATATAAAAGTATAATATTATGCAATTCCAAAAGACTTTCCTGATGCAATCCATGGCTATTAATATGTATAATACTCCTCTTCCACATGCCATTGTATATTCTTTATGTCCACAGCATCCCCACTTGGTCAGAGTCCTCTACATGGTAGTTAACAATGCTTTGGTCAAAATGCCGAACTTGGAAACTAGAAAAGAGCTACTTAATGCACACACACATATACAAATATGTATGTATATGTGTGTGTATATATGAGTGGAGAGAGAAGGAAAAATAAAGAAGGGGGTTAAAAACTATTTCCAGGGGCCAGATCAATAGTGCAGAGGTAGGGTTTTGCTTTGTTCATGACTGATCCAGGAAAGGATCTTGGTTCGAGCCCCAGCATCCCATATGGTCCCCCAAGCCAGGAGTGATTTCTGAGCACATAGCCAGAAGTAAATCTTGAGCATCACCTGGTGTGGCTCAAAACAAAAACAAAATAGGAAAAAAAACTGTTTCCAGTTCTTATCTTGCTGCATCCTGGAATCATTCAACACCCCAACACCCCATTCACCTACCTACTTCTCCTATCTCTGACTTTTATTACAGCTATTTTCAGAATAATGCAGAACTGAAACCCAACTACAATCATGTTTATAATCACGGTGCTTAAATAAAGATATTATTAAGAAAAAAAAGAAGAATCTAGGAAAACAATGCATTCTTCAGAAAATAGAAGTTGATTCAAGAACAGCTAGGAAGAATGGGAAGAGAAAAGCAGTTTTCTTCGATTTATTCATTTTCAGCATAAAAGTTCTATGGTCTTCCTTACTCCATATCCTACAAATCCACCATCCTTCACCTCCACAAGGAAATACCTGTCCGCAGATGGTTTTACTAAGCCATGAGAATAAGCTGGCACTGACAGGCAATGTAATGACTGTTCATTTAACTGTTACAGAATGATTAATGTCCAATGGGAATTAATCTTCAGTCATGAGGTACGCAAGCTGTTGGAGGCATTATGCCCTCTACTCCAGAATATCTATTTTTGGAGAAATCATCCAAGACACTAAGTAGTCCTCCCCAAGGATGCATGGTCTTTTATTGCTCTGCTTGTTCCTTCAAAGTTTCCCTCATAATCTCATCCCCTCCATGAGAGGAAGATAGATTTTGTGTATGTCTAACATACATCACTTAAAATGTTCTCATCAGAGACATTGGGTCCTAATTTGGGCCATTCTTTCTAGAAGCTGATAGGTAGCTTATGAGTAAAAGAGTTAAAAGGAAAAAAAGAGACAAATTCCCCAGTTATTTTCTTCTGATCTTCCTAAGCACTGAGTCAGACGATAGACTTAATAGGCTTTTAACCCAACCATAGAGAAATCATAAGAAAAGAAAAGCCTATAGGCAAGAATACCACCCTCTTTACAGCTAGTCAACAATGTCTCATGATTAATAACTTCCTAATAACCACCAAAGAACCAAATGGGGGTTCAGTGTGTTCTCTGATAAAAGGGAAAAAGGAAAGAAATATATTTTATGTCACCTATGAATCTATATCATTAAAATTATTTTAAAATATTAAAAAAATTAACAGACTAAGAAATTCAGGAAGTATAAGTAAACTTCCTATTGGCATACAGCTGTAATATAGGAAAAACATCACTTTCAAATCTAGGCACCCTAATTACAAAGTTTGCTTTTCTTTTTTAAAAAATAATTTCTTTATTTGAGTCTTGCGATTGGAAATATGTTCAGAGTTCACTAGTGCAACTTTCCCACCATCAATGCTCTCCAATTTTCCTCCCCCGACCAGCATGCATGTTTTCGAGACGGGTATTTTATTTCTCTATCTCACTATCATTGGCATTGTAGTTGATAGTGTAGTTATTTCTCTGTTCTCATCACTCTGTGGTAAACATATCATATCATTGGTTGTCCTCTGGCCCTCATAACTTTGGCCTCTGAGTATTATTATCATACTGTCTTTTATTTTTCTTAAGTCCCACTTTGTGTCTATATCATAGATATTCTTTGTCTATCTCTCAACCTCTGACTCATTTTCCTAAGCATAACAGAATTCATGTCCATCCATGTATATGAAATTTTTTTGACTTCATTTCTCCTAATAGCTGCATATTACTCCATTGTGTAGATGTACCACCACAGTATCTTTCCACTCTTCTGTTGCAAGCACTTGAGTTGTTCGCTGATTTTGGCTATTGTAAATAGTACAGGAATATACTTAGGAATGCAGAATGTATATTTTGTATTGTGTTTTTGTGTTCCTAGGATATATCCCTAGGAGTGGTATAGCTGGATCATATGGGAGCTCAATTGCCAGTGTTTTGAGGACTCTCCATACTGTTTTCCAGAAAGTCTAGACTCCATGGCATGCCCACCAGCAGCAAATGAGAATTCCTTTCTTCCAATATTCACCTCAGAAAAGGTTGTTCTTATTTTTTATAATGTGTACTTTTATGATGATTATTCTTGTTTTTTATCTCTGTGGTGTGAGATACCTCATTGTTTGAATTTGCATCTCCCTGATGACTAGTGATGTGAAACATTTTTCATGTGCCTTTTGATCATCTGTATTTCTTATTTGGGGAAGTGTTTGTTCATGTCCATTTTTTGATGGAGTTAGATTTTTTTCTTGTTAAAAATCTATCTGTACCTTGTTTATCTTCTGTATTAGCACCAGATCATATGGTATTGGATAAATAGTTTCTCCCATTTAGTGGGTAGTCTTTGTATCCTCATCAATGTTTCCTTTGAGGTACAGAGGCTTTTCAGTTAATATAGTCCTATTTGTTTATCTCTGTTTCTGCTTGTTTGGAAAATGGTGTTTCCTCCTTAAAGACTTTACTCTCAAAGCCATAGAGTATTCTACCCATGTATTCTTCTATATACCTTTTGGTTTCAGTCTGATATCAAGGTATATAATTCATTTTTATTTGATCTTTGTGCATGATGTTAGATGGAATTCTGAATTCATTTTCTACATGTAACTGACCAATTGTCCCAACATTACTTGTCTAAGAGACCTTGCTTACTCCATTTTGTATTTTTGTACCCTACCTAATATTAATTGATCGCATTTTTTAAGTTCTTACGACAATCACTTTGATGATCCTATTTTGAGATATAACAATTTTCACAGATTTTCTTTTTTTCCTTTAATGATTTTTATTGTAACAAAGTGAATTACAAATCTTTCACAGTAATATTTAAGGTGCATAGTGACATTAAATCAGGTCCTTTCCCACCACCAATGTTGTCCTCCCTCCACCCCTATTCCCAGCTTGCATCCCATATCTCCCTCTCTTGCCCTACAGTCTCCTAGTGTAACTGCCCCCTCTGTGTATAGCTTGTTGTAGATTGGGTATTAATTCTGTTGCCATTGGCTTTGAGTGTGGTGTTTGAGTTTGATGAGTGCTTGTAACGTTGTAAATTTTCTTTTTAGTAGTTTTTTCTGTCTCACAAATTCTGATAATTTGTGTATTTGTTCTCATTTGTTTCCAAGAATCTTTTGATATCTATCTCTGACCCATATCCATATCCAACAAATCCACCATCCTTCACCTCCACAAGGAAATACCTGTCCGCAGATGGTTTTATTAAGCCATGAGAATAAGCTCTGGCACTGACAGGCAATGACAGGCAATGAAGGTTGTTTAAGAGTGAGTTAAATAATTTTCAGCTATTAAATATTTTCCCTGTTTATGTTTTAATTCACTTCTAATTTCAATGCATTATGATTTGAAAAAGTAGTTTGTATAATTTCTATCTTCTTGATTTTATGGAGATATGTTTTATGGGCCAGTATATGGTATCTCGTGGATAATGACCATGTGCTTTAGAGAAGAATGTGTATCAGTTTTCTGGCAATGGAAACCCGATATATACATATATATGTATATACACATAAATATACACACATAAATATGCACACATATATACACATAGAGAACCCAATCCAGAGATCTGACTGAGACAACTGCAACTGAACGGGTCTTCGGAAACATAACGAAAGACTTTATTCCAGGCTCCATCCTAGGAGCAACATAATGACCAAGACCACCAACTACAGAAGACGGATTAAAACAACACTGAAGGGGCCAGTGAGGTGGCGCTAGAGGTAAGGTAACGCTGCCTTGCAAGTGTTAGCCAAGGAAGGACTGCGGTTCGATCCCTCGGCATCCCATATGCTTCCCCCAAGCCAGGGGCAATTTCTGAGCGCTTAGCCAGGAGTAAGCCCTGAGCATCAAACAGGTGTGCCTCCCCCCAAAAAAAAACAAAAATAAAATAAAATGACACTGAAGAAGCATAACTGCTAGAACCACAAAGAAAGACTTCATAAATTCCATTCCTTGTGCTGCACAGCCACCAAGATCTCTAGATACAGAGGTCTGATTTTACCATCCAAGACAAAGCAGAAGTCTTCCATACACCACGAAAGCAACAAGGGGAGAGTAAATGATCATGCAAGGAGTCTAGAGTTAATCCCATGACAGTATACTTCAGGGGTGGAGAAACCCTATATCTCCTAGGCCAAGGGAATTCTCTCTACAATATCCCCAATCGTTACTATGCCTAGGCAGGGGTAAAAAGAAAAGGAAATAAAAAAGCACAAAACAATAATTTTTCCACATATTTATTTATCGATTTATTGATTGATCAATTTTTTGACATCTTTATTTTGATGTAGAGATTGAAGTTGATGTCTCCAATATTATTTTATTTTATCTTATCTTATCTTTTTCTTTCTTTTTGCACTCGAGCATGATTTGATTTCAGAACTGAGACTGTTGTGTGGTGCCTGTCTTTATTGCTGTAGTGCTCACTGGTTATTCAATTCAATATTTCTTTCTGTATTGTTGTTATGTTTCAATCACCTTTTTCATATCCTCTCTCAAACTGAAGTTAGAAGTCTCTAGAGGTACTCTGCCCATTTTCAGCTTATTTGACTTCTTTTTTTTTCTTTTATTTTGTACCCCAATCTATTGCTTTTCTGTCCTTCAAACAAAACCACATACCTCGATTTATCTAGCTCTGACCCTTAAATAGAGGGGGAAACAAGGGAGGGTTCCAGGACCAAACAGATATGTGATCACTAATAGTAAGCCAAAGAGGGGTCCCCCTACTCTAGCAGCCCGGGGTCCCCCTACTCTAGTGATGGTGGGGTATATGGGTTGTAGAAAGGGGACTTGGATGGGGGGGCATATTTGGTGATGAGTATTCCCCTGATTCAATGTTAATATGTACCTAAAATACTACCGTGAAAGATATGTTTGCCATTATAAAAGTCTTTATCTGAGAGGCTAAACAGGTGGTTTGTACTTTTCAAGTCATCAGAGCTGCCATCTTCTTTCTCTAAGCATGGTTGAGACCTGCTATGTTTCCCCTTTGTCACACATATAATGTAGCTTCACCCCTGGGTTAGGTAACTGCCTGAACCCTGCCCATTCCTGGGCGAGGCTTTGGGAACCGAATATTACATTTACTTTACCTGCAAACACCGCCCATTTCCTGGGAGGGGTCTTGGAAGGGTATATAAGTCTGGGATCTCTGGCTTTTCTGCCCTTTTGCCTTTTGGATCCTGGCCAACATGTAGGTCAGAGGTGACATGGATGAATGAAGATGTAGGGCTAGCTAAGATTAGCATGCTTAAATGGTAGGAGCCACATCTGATGGCTAGGACTGAATAAAGATGTTATCTCTCATGAAGCCTGCCTGTGAGTGAGATTTCTACCTGCCACTCTCATAAACCTCCAGACCCTCCGGTTAGTGGGGACTGGAGTCACGTGGCCTGGGATGGCGAACCAAGGCCTTCATCTCCATCCAGCACCATCCTAAGAATAGTTTTACTTTAATATAGTATGGTGTTTTCTACATGTTTTTCTGGGGTTCATATACTAGAAGTGCATGGAGCACTGTAATTCTGCCCTTCTAGGTAAAGTCTCTTCACCTGTGTTGTCATACTGCTCTCCAATGGATGGTGAAGAGGTTCTGCTCCTTGGGATGAAGTTTGTCTAAGTGCCCAGTGCCATTGGCAGGTTCAACAGGGTCCATTCATCAGCTTCAAGAGGCATAGTTTGCAGAGTGTGGGCTCCGCCCTTCAAGGCAGAGCCCCTTTACCTGTGTTGATGTGTTGTTCTTCACTGGAAGGGGAGGGGTCTCTGCTCTTGGAAGCAATATTTGTCTGGGTGCCTGTAGCTACTGGCAGGTCCCCAAATTGCACTTTCTATCTATCTAGTAGAACCATTCTTCTCAATCTTAATGTGCATGCAAATGACTGGGGTCTTGTTAACATGCAGATTTATAGGTCTCAGTGGGAGTCGAGACTGCATTTGTAATAAGTTCCCAGGATATGCTAATGCAAGAGGCTCCCCCATTGCACTCTCATTTTGAGTAGCAAGGCAAAATAAAGATGTGCCTGTATGCATAATCTCAGGCAAACTAAAGGACCATAAAGGGAATAGTTCTCAACAGGTATGATAACACCTCTCCACCCAATTCCTCACTTCTCAGCAGCAAATTTTGGGTTGGGCTCTTAGTGTAGCTAAGATTTGTAAAGTTATTTGTATTTTTATTGAGCAGTCAAGTATATTATAAATCTACTAGGTAACAAATAATCCAGATTTTTACAGGGGATTACAGCTCAACCAAGAATTAATTCATCTAAAGTTTTTATAAGAATAAATTATAAAAACAGTCTGAGGTTTTGTGCACTGCTGGCAGACATGATTCATTTTGCTGCCATAGCTCTATTACTTATTCTCAATCATTACAAACAAAAGTTCTGTCCTCCATTGTCACCATGCGCATCTGTTCTAAGTGATATCACTGCACATGCATGAGTGTATGTTGAGTACTGCTTCCTGAATATTTCACGTGTCAATATAAATAATTTTTCATAAATAATCTAGTTAGAGAGGGGCATGTGCATTTATTTCTAGCTGGTCTAAAAGATCTCTGATGTTGCTATTACACAAAGTTGAATTTTTTTACCACTCAGACTGCATTCTCTCCTTCTACTCCTTCCAAAAGTGGATATATTAAGACAATCTGAAAACCTACCCATCAAATCAAATCATTTATCAATCCATGAGAATTATCAAGAATAATTATTGAAAAGATGAAGGGGGAGCAGACATCACTTAATTTTATTCTATGTGTTGCAAACTGAAGAGTGACTTTTCAAACATTATTGTACTGAATCAGTCATTTCTTTCTTTTTTCTTTACCTTATTTCAAAAAATTTTAATGTGTTTGATGTGATTCCTTTTTTTCTTTCTTTCTTTTTCTTTTTCTTTTTTTTTTTTTTGGTTTCTGGGGCATATCAGGTGACACTCAGGGGTTACTCCTGGCTATATGCTCAGAAATCGCTCCTAGCTACGGGGATCAAATGGGATGCTGGGAGGATTGAACTCAGATCCATCCCAGGTCAGCTGCTTGCAAGGCTAACACCCTACTGCTGCACCACCACTCCAGCCCCCAGATGTAATTTTATTTTATTTGTTTTTATTAATATCTTTATTTAAAGACCTTGATTAAAAACATGATTGTAGTTGGGTTTCAGTCATGTAAAGAACACCCCCATTTACCAGTGCAACATTTCCATCACCAATGTCCCAAGTCTCCCTCCTCCCCACCCCACACCTGCCTGTACACTAGACAGGCTTTCTACTTCCCTCATTCATTCACATTGTTATCGTAGTTCTCAATGTAGTTACTTTTCTACTGCACTCATCACTCTGTGGTGAGCTTCATGTCATGAGCTGGACTTTCCAGCCCTCCTCTCTTTTGTCTTTGAGAATTATTGCAAAAAATGTCTTTTACTTTTCTTAAAACCCAAAGATGAGTGAGACTATTCTGTGTCTATCTCTCTCCCTCTGGCTTATTTCACTCAGTGTAATAGATTCCATGTACATCCATGTATAGGAACATTTCATGACTTCATCTCTCCTGACGGCTGCATAATATTCCATTGTGTATATGTACCACAGTTTCTTTAGCCATTCATCTGTTGAAGGGCATCTTGGTTGTTTCCATAGTCTGGCTATTGTAAATAGCACTGCAATAAATATAGGTGTGGAAAAGGGAGAGTCATTTCAAATTGAAGATGCTGCCTCAGAGTCAGAATCTTAGTCCAGGTAATTGCTAATTGCATCCTTTACAATGTTATTTATCTTCTGTTTCTTTATCTGTAAATTGTGTGTCAGAATAGAAGTACACCATTATGCTGATAAAAAAAAAACTAAGTAAATTCCTGTGGAATGCATAAATGGGGCACAGAAAAAAGGCGATAGAAGAATATAGTCTTTGTAAATAAAATAGCTGTAAAAGATACATTTGAATTTTTTTGTATGTTACAGATGAGGACGCAATATCTTACCTATATTCTTATGAAGGCTAAGATTAACCATAATAATTAATATTCATTAAAAAGTCATTATACATCACTTGTTTTTCTTTTTTCGTTTTGGGACCACAATCATCTGTGTTCAGTGATAACTGCTTTTCGGACTCAAAAACTCTGAAGTCAAACCCAGATTTACTGAACACAAAACAAGCATTTCACCACCTATATTATCTTTCCACCCACCAGACATTATTTTAAATCATTTGCAAGCATCAACTCCATTAGTTACCACAATCATGCGCCAAAATGAATATTTTATTCCCATTATCATATGAGAAAACATACTTGCCTGAGACAATCACTTCTTAGTGATAAATCCAACACAAGAGTATTAGGAGGGTGATTCTGAAGACTACTATCAATATTTTATGCTTTATCTCTTACTACATATAATCATGTGGTTAGCTACTATATATTGGCACTGAGCTAATAATCATACTTTTGGATAAAAAATGAAAATCACATTTATTTCTGACTTATTTTATGTCATATCCCCTTTTTATATTAAGATATCTTATGATAAAACTATATTAAAAGAAGCTTGGAATTATAAAATAAATCATGCCAATTACTCCTTATAATTACTTTTTAAAATTGATATCTTTATTTAAACACCTTGATTACAAATATGATTATAGTTGGGTTTCAGTCAAGTAGAGAACACTCCCCTTCACCAGTGCAACATTTCCATCACCAGTGTCCCAATTCTCAATCTCCCTCCTCCCCACCCAACCCCACTTGAACTCTAGACAGGCTTTCTACAGCCATCATTCATTCATATTGTTATTATAGTTATTTCTATAACTGCACTCATCACTCTGTGGTGAGCTTCATGTCATGAGCTAGACCTTCCAACCCTCCTCTCTTTTGTCTCTGAGAATTATTGCAAAAACTGTCTTTTATTTTTCTTAAAACCCATAGATTAATGAGACTCTTCTGCATCTATCTCTCTCCCTCTGGCTTATTTCACTCAGAATAATAGATTTCATGTACATTCATGTATAAGAAAATGTCATGACTTCATCTCTCCTGAAGGCTGCATAATATTTTATTGTGTATATGTACCACAGTTTGTTTAGCCATTCATCTGTTAAAGAGCATCTTGGGGGCCCGGGAGATAGCATGGAGGTAAGGCGTTTGCCTTTCATGCAAAAGGTCATCGTTCGAATCCCGGTGCCCCATATGGTCCCCCGTGCCTGCCAGGAACAATTTCTGAGCATGGAGCCAGGAGTAACCCCTGAGCACTGCTGGGTGTGACCCAAAAACCAAAAAAAAAAGAGCATCTTGGTTGTTTCCAGAATATGATTATTGTAAATAGCGCTGCAATGAATATAAGTATGAGGAAGGAGAGTTTTGTATTGTATTTTTGTGTTCCTAGGGTATATGCCAAGGAGTGGTATTGTTGGATCATAAGAGCTCAATTTTCAGATTTTGGAGAAATCTCCATATCGCTGTCCATAAAGGTTGGACTAGATGGCATTCCCACCAGCAGTGAATAAGAGTTCCTTTCTCTACACATCCCCACCAGCACTGCTTTATGATGTGTGTCAATCTCTGTGTCTGAGATGGTACCTCATCGTTGTTTTGATTTGTATCTCCCTGATGATTAGTGATACGGAGCATTTTCTCACGTGTCGTTTGACCATCTGTATTTCTTCTTTGACAAAGTGTCTGTTCATTTTTTTCTCCCCATTTTTTGACGGGATTAGATTTTTTCTTCTAAAGTTCATCAGTAACTTGTATATTTTGTATATTAGCCCCTTATCTGATGGATATTTCGTGAATAGTTTCTCCCACTCTGTGGGTGGATCTTGTATCCTGGGCAATATTTCTTTTCAGGTGCAGAAGCTCCTGAGCTTGATGCATTCCTATCTGTTTATCTCTGCTTCCATTTGTATGGAGAGTGCTGTTCCTTCCTTAAAGATGCCTTTAGTCTCAATAACTCAATGTCATGGAGTGTTTTACCTAAGTGTCGTTCTATATACCTTATGGTTTCAGGTGTGATAGCAAGAACTTTAATCCATTTGAATTTTACCTCTTTGTACATGGTGTTATTTGGGGGTCTGAGTTTGCTTTTTAGCATGTGGCTAAACAGTTGTGCCAACACCACTTGTTGAAGAGGCTTTCCTTGCTCCATTTAGGATTTCTTGCCCTTTTATCAAAATATTAGATTATTGTATGTCTGGGGAACATTCTCTGAGTATTCAAGCCTATTCCACCAATCTAAAGGTGTGTCTTTATTACGATACTGTACTGTTTTGATAGCTATTGCTTTGTAATACAGTTTAAAATTGGAAAAACGAATGCCTCCGATATTCCTTTAACCAAGAATTGCTTTAGCTATTCAAGGGTGTTTGTTGTTCCAAATGAATTTCAGTTTTGTTAGATTCACTTCTTTGAAGAATGTCATGGATATCTTTAGAGGGATTGCATTAAATCTTTATAATGCGTTGGGAAGAATTGCCATATTAATGACGTTAATCCTGCCAATCCATGAGCAGGGTTTGTACTTCGAGTTTCGTGTGTCCTCTCTTACTTCTTGAAACAGGGTTTTATAGTTTTCTTTGCATAGGTCTTTTACATCATCAGTCAAATTGACTCCAAGATATTTGAGTTTGTTACACAAATGCTAAAGGGATTGTTTAGTTAATGTCCATTTCTTCCCAGTCATTATTGGTGTATAAAAAGGTCATTGATTTTTGTGTGTTAATTTTGTAGCCTGTCACGTTGCTAAATGAATCTATTGTCTCTAGAAGCTTTTTGGAAGAGCCTTTCGGGTTTTCTAAGTATAGTATCACATCACCTGCAAAAATGAGAACTTGGCTTCTTTCTTTCCTATATGAATGCACTTGATATCTTTTTCTTGCCTAACCACTATAGCAATTACTTCCCATACTATGTTGAATAGGAGTGGTGAGAGAGGACAGCCTTGTCTTGTACCAGAATTTAGAGGAAAGGCTTTTAGTTTTTCTCCATTGAGGATAATACTTGCCATTGGCTTGTGGTAGATAACCTTAACTATATTGAGAAAGGTTCTTTTCATTCCCATCTTTCTGAGAGGCTTTTTTTAAAATCAAGAATGGGTATTGGACCTTATCAAATGCTTTCTCTGCATCTATCGATATGATCACATGATTTATATTTTTCTTGTTGTTGGTGTTGTGTATTATGTTGATAGATTTACATATGTTAAACCATCCTTGCATTCCTGGAATGAAACCTACTTGATCATAGTGAGTGATTGATGAGGCATTGGATCCCATTTGCCAGGATTTTGTTGAGTATCTTTGAATTTGTGTTCATCAGGAATATTGGTCTGTAGTTTTATTTTTTGGCAGCATCTCTGTCTGGTTTTGGTATCAAGGTGATGTTGGCTTCATAAAACTTATTTGAAAGTGTTCATGTTGTTTCAAGTTCATGAAAGAGTCTGGCCAGGATTGGAAGTAGTTCCTCTTGAAAGGTTTGAAAGAATTAATTAATGAGTCCATCTGGGCCTGGGCTTTATTTTTGGGGCAGACATTTGATTACCATTGTAATTTCCTCCATAGTGATGGGGTGTTTAGATATTCTACATCCTCCTTATTCAACAGTGGTAGGTTATAGGAGTCCAAGAATTTATCCATTTCTTCCAGGTTCTCATTTTTAGTGGAATAGAGTTTCTCAAAGTAGTCTCTGATTACTCTTTGAATCTCTGCAGTATCTGTAGTGGTCTCCCCCTTTTCATTTCTATTACAGGTTATCAAGTTTCTCTCTTTCTTTGTCAATTTTGCCAATGGTCAATCTTGTTTATTTTTTCAAAGAATCAATTTTTACTTTCGTTGATTTTTTGGCTAGTTTTTTGGGTTTCCACTTTTTTGATTTCTACTCCAAGCTGTGTTATTTCATTCTATCTCCCTATTTTTGGTTCCTTTTGTTGATCATTTTCTAATTTTATAAGCTGCATCATTAAGCTATTCTTTCTTCCCAATGTGTGCTTGCAAAGCTATAAATTTTCTCTCGGTACCACTTTTGCTGTGTCCTGTAGGTTTTGATAGTTTGTGTCTTCATTGTCATTTGCTTCCAGGAAAGTCTTGATTTCCTCTTTTATTTCATCGTGGACCCACTGGTTGTTCAGTTGCAGGCTGTTTAATTTTCAGTTGTTAAATTTCTTCTTCTGTGTTCCTGTGTAGTTCACATCTAATTTCTGAACCTTGTGGTCAGCGAAGGTAGTCTGCAAAATTTCTAACCTCTTGATTTTATGGAGGTATGTTTATAGCTGTGGTCTATCCTCAAGAATGACCCATGAAAATTGTGTTCTGTTCAGCTAAAGCTGTTTTTTTTTTATTTCCCTGAGGATCCTCCATATTTCTATTTTATTTTATTTTATTTTTTGTTTTTGTTTTTGTTTGTTTTTGTTTTTTTGGGCCACACCCGGTGACGCTCAGGGGTTACTTCTGGCTATTCGCTCAGAAGTCGCTCCTGGCAGGCATGGGAGACCAAATGGGGAACCAGGGGATCGAACTGCGGTCCGTCCTAGGTTAGCACAGGCACCTTATCTCCAGCGCCACCACCCGGCCCCCTTCTTTCTTATTTTTCTGCTTTTTTTGTTTCATTTTGTTTTGTTTTGTTTGTTTGTTTGTTTTTTGTTTTTTCCATATTTCTGTTTTAAACTCCTTATCTGAGAGATTAATCAGATGTTTGGTTTTTTGGGGGTCATCTGAGCTATCATCTTCATTCTCTGTGCATGGTGTTTGCCTAAGAGGTTTCTCCATTTTCACACTTGTATTATGGGTTTTTTTTCCTTTGAGGTATGGTGTTGTTCATTAGCTAGAAGATGTGTGGCAAGAACCTAAGCAGTGTGACTGCAATCCTGCCACCCAGCAGAAGTCAGGTAGGCCCAAAATCTGTGGGCGAGGTGACACATCTCTAAAGAAGGCAGTCCCTCAGAAAAGAATACTGAAGATATCAAATTCTCAGGCATGGAAAACAAGAAAGGCCCAAGATGTCTGCCAGGCTTCTGCTGCCCTGCGGAACTACTTATGATAACTCTTTGTTATTCTCCCTGCATGAGCCCCAGTATCAAAAAAATGTAACTAATAATAATTACTTGGCAATGACTTTTTTTTTAAACCACATGATAGCAAGGTTATTTTTGGATGGGTTTAAATTTTTTTTTTCTTGTTAAGCTCTGTCAGCATCTTGTCTATCTTAGATATTAAAACCTTACCAAATGGGTATTGGGTGAATAGGTTGTCCTGTTCTGTGCATGGCCATTATATTATAATCATTGTTTCCTTTAAAGCAGGGGTCTCAAACTCGTGGCCCGCGGGCCGTTTGCAGCCCTCCTTACAACATTTTGTGGCCCACAGCGGCCTTCAAATATAGCAGTATTCACGATTATTAGCTTACTGAATAATCACAATAAAAATTGCATTAGTAAGAAAAAATAGCATTAAACATTCACATACCCCAAGCAGTTCTGTTCAGGGGATGCAAATGTTTAATGCGATTTTTGCGATTTTTTTTCTTACTAATACGATTTTTTATTGCGAATATTTGGTAAGCAAATAATCGCAAATACTTTGAGCTTCGCCCAGACATCATTTCTGCTTCTCCTGCCCACTGTCCCTTTTTTTGTGTGTGAAATCTCTTATGCAGCCCTGCCTCACCCCGACTTTGCCTCCTGCAGTCTCCAAGTGAATTGAGTTTGAGACCCCTGCTTTAAAGTGTAGAAGCTTTGCATTATAATGTAGTCCCACTTGTTTATCTTTGCTTCCACTTACTTGGTCAGGGGTGATTTCTCCTTGAAAATGCCTATATTCTCAAAATCCAAGAGATTTTACCTGTGTTTTCACCCATTTACCTTATAGCTTTAGGTCTGCTATCATTATCTTTGATCCATTTTGATTTGTGCATGGGGTTAAAGAGAGTTTGAGTTCACTTTCTTGAATTACCCAGTTATAACAGCACCACTTGTTGGAAGGTTGTTTTTTTTTCTCCACGTTGTATTTCTTGCTCCTTTATTAAAGATTGATTTTATGTATGGGGGTCAGTCTCTATATACTCAAGTATATTTTATTAATCTGTGAGTTTTTCTTTCTTCCAAAAACATGCTGTTTTATTGACTATTGTTTTATGGTACAATTTAAAGTTGGGAAAATTGATGCTTCCCATCATCTTTTTCCTAAGGATTATTTAGATTTCCATGAGTATTTATTGTTCTTAAAGAATTTCAAATGTGTTTTATCAATTTCTTGGAAGAATGCCATGATTATACTCAAGGGATTGCATTAAATCTGTACTTTGTTTTTGGAAGTTCTGCCATTTTAATGACATAAATTCTCCCAAGCTGTGAACAGGTCAAATGTCTCAATTTTTTTGTGTCCTCTTTTATTTCTTGAAGTATTATTTTGTAGCTTGTTTTGTGTAGCTATTTTAACTCTTTAGTTAAGTTGGTTCCAAGGTACTGATTTCCTGTGACACAATTATGAATAGTATTTTTAATGTCTATTTCTTCTCTTTTATTATTTTTATATAAAAATTTCATGCATACTTGTGTGTTAGTTTTGTAGCCTGCCACTTTGCTAAACAAATCTATTCCTAGAAGCTTTTCGGTAGAGTCTTTAGGATTTTCTAAATCACATCATCTGCAAACAGTGCAAGCTTGTCTTTTCCCTTTCCTATCAGGATAACAGTGGTATATTTTTCAAGACTTACTGCTGTGCAAGTACTTCCAGTGATATGTTGAATAGAAGTGGTGAGAGGGGGAACCTTGTCTTGTGTCAGATCTTGGAGATAAAGCTTTTAGGTTTTTTTGCATTGAATATAATGTTTGCCATGAGCTTGTGGTAAATGACTTTGACTAGATTGAGAAAAGTTTTTCAATTCTGATCTTACTGAGAGTTTTATTTTATCATGAATGAATGTTGGATCTCGCCAAATGCTTTCTCTACACATTTTGAAATGATCAGAGGATTTTTATTTTTCCTTTTGGTAATATGGTGTAATATGTTAGTTTACTTGCTATATAAAACCATCTTGCATCTCTGAAATGAATCCTCTTGGTAATAATGTCTGACCTTCTTGATTAGCCATTGGATTCTATTAGCTATAATTTTGTTGAGGGTCTTTTTGCATTCTGTGTTCATCAAGAATATTGGCCTGTATTTCTCTGTTGTTTGTGTGTATGTGTGTGTGTGTGTGTGTGTGTGTGTGTGTGTGTGTGTGATTTCTGTCTGCTTTTGGTATTCATGTGATGCTATTTTTTATGCTTACATATTGATTTTGTTTCTTTATTATTTTTTAAATATCTTTATTTAAACACCAAGATTACAAACATGACTGTGGTTGGGTTTTAGTCACAAAAAGAAGACCCCCCTTCACCAGTGCATCATTCCCACTATCAATGTACCCCATCTTTCTCCACCCATAATCCCTGCCTGTATTCAAGACAGGCATTCTACTTCACTTACCCATTAACATTGTCATGGTGGTTGTTATTGTTCTAACTGCACTCACCCCTCCTTGAGGCGAGCTTCATGTCATGAGCTTGTCCTTCTAGCCCTCATCTCTGGGCATTATTACAATAATGTCTTTTTTTCCCTGAAAACCCATAGGTAAGTAGACTGTTCTGTGTGTGTCTCTCCCTCTGACTTATTTCACTCAGCATAATAGTTTCCATGGACATTCATGTATAGAAAAATTTCATGACTTCATCTCTCCTGATGACTGAATAATATTCTATTGGGTATATTCACCACAGCTTCTTTAGCCATTCATCTGTTGAAGGGCATCTGGTTGTTTCCAGAGTCTGACTATTGTAAATAGCTCTGCGATGAATATAGGTGTGAGGAACTGATTTTTCTATTTCTAGAAGTAGTATAGCTTAGTTTTATAGAAACTATTTGGGAGTTTTTCTGTTTCTTTAGCTCCTGGAAGACCCCAAAAAGGATCAACAGTAATTCCTCTATAAAGGTTTGAATGTATTCACTAGTATGAATTCACTAGTGTTAAAAGCCAAAGCTATAACTACACTAACAACTATCATGACAATGGTAGGGAGTAAGAGAAATAGAATGCCTGTCTCTAATATAGGCAGGAAATGGAGAGGAGGGAGATGGGGAACATTGGTGGAAGGAAGGTTGCACTATTAAAGGGGGCATACTTTTTATGACTGAAAACCAACTACAAAAATGATTGTAACTATGATGCTTAATTAAAGATATTAGAGAAATAAAAATTCAGTTATCAAATTATGAAAATTTATGAAGAACTTTGGATGTGTGTTGTCAAGACAAAGAAGCTAGCCTGAAAAATGTATATACTTTTTAATTCCATATATACATCAATCTGTGAAAGGCAAAACTGTCAAAAAAAATAAAAAAATTAGCTTTCAGGTTCTGAGGAGGGGAAAAATAAACAACACAGATTTTAAAAAAATGGCATTTCTTCTTTTTTCAGTCCAATCTCTGGCCATAGTCCACAGTCGATCTATTTGACTCACACATCTCAGTTCAATTCAATATGGCTCATTTGGTCTAAATTTCAGCCATGGCCCATGACCACTCCTGCTGGTGTACACTTCAGTTCAAAGGCAATTTCTTTTTTAATGACCAAATGAGATTTCTTATGCATAGCTTTAATACTTACTAATTCCTACATTTAAAATAAAAGGGAATAAAAAAATACCTGGAATTAGAACTATAGATATAAATATATTTATACCAGTAAGTTTTGGATGATTGATAAATAAGAATATCATAATTGGTTTTTTATTGGAGTTCACTCTTGAAAATTTATTTCAAGTCATTGAAAGTCCAATAATTTCAAAACATAATGATTTGGTTTGACATATTAAATAGGTTTGCTAAAGTATGTAAACACAAATCTTTATTTTAAAATATTTCAGAGCTTAATTGATGACAGGCAAATATTTTGGTTAATCATAAATCTAATTAAGTTATTTTCACCTCTCAAATCAGCATATCACGTTGCCTTACCACTATTTATTTACATTACTTTAACTATAAGACTACCTCTGCAGTCAACCCAGATTTGATCCTCAGGATCCCTGTGGTCAAATTTTCAGATGGTCCCCCAAGCTCTTTCTAGAGTGATCCCTGAATAAGATCCAGGAGCAAGCCCTGAGCACTGCCCACTGTGGCCTGAAGAAAAAAAAAAAAAGAGTACATGAGTTTCAGATCTTTAATAACCATTAAACAAAACTTTACTAAAAAAAAAAAAAAATCAAAACTTTACTAAAAAAAAAAACATTAAAAAAACTTTACTAAAGTTCCAATTACAATAAGCTTATAAGTCTTACACTTCCTAAATTAAGTCATCGTAAAGTTAGGTGGTGCTTATTTCCAAATATTCCATCAATCACATATGATGCCTTTGCTCAAATTGGTGTTTCTGGTTTGCTAGGTTATTCTACTAACATTGCTCTCTCAGAGCTAGAAAAAAACCTCTAGTTCTCATTCAGTTATTTTTGGCAGTTAGCAATTCCAAGTTTCAGAGATGAATTTCTTTGCATAATCAAGTTTTGAAAAGTCAGTAGTAGTTTGGAGGGTAATTAGAGTATACCTGACTTTTGTAAAGGCTTCCAAATATCCTCAAGTATGTTTTTAGTCTTTTCTAATGAAGTAAGATGAAACCCAAGGTTTTGTCAGTCTGAAGGCAATCCTAACCCAGTGCCATGGATGCTGAATGCTCTGTCTGCACATTTCATCAGAAACTATGTAGTACTACATCCAGAAAAAATAACCCATTCTTGGAAAAGCTGAAGTCACAAACTTGAAAAGCTTAAACAAACAAAGAAAAGTCATGAGTATGTTTACAGTACTTTAATAATAAGCCTATTTATATTTAGCCCATTTTCCATCTAAATCCACATATGATTTCATTAATTGATCCTTCTAGGAATTGGGAGATTTGGAGCAGAGAATAGTATCTTGGTTGATGGTAAACAATACCAGCATAATTCAAAATAGTAATATGCAGGAGAGAAAAAGAAATATAAAATAATCCTCATTATTCTAGAGGACATAAAAGGATCAGAGCCAACAGTGTTCATGCCTACAGACATTTATTAAAGATGAACATGTAAGAATATTTTCAAGCTTTAACAGAATTTATTAAATTTTTATATAAATTTGAATGCATATCTTTGAATAATAAATGTATGCATAAAATATTACATCTCTCTTAGACCTTCAACTTCAAAATTAAAGGTGCTAAATAGCAAATTCCCTGATGAACTATTTTTTTCCTACAATTTTGGGGAACTATAATTTGTCACAAACCTTCTATTATAGATTAAAAACCTGTTGTCTCATATCATACTACAGGAAACAAATTTGTGTACCATAGACTTATTGGTGGGGAGGGGCAGACTTGAGAAATAGCTCCTCTCTATCTGTCCTCTGAAAGGAAAGGAATGCAGAAAGATTGGGCTGAAGGTGAATTGAAATTGCTTTATAAAAACATTGCTTTATAAGAGGATTGCTTTATAAGAGGATGTAATTGCTTTATAAGAGGATGTAATTGCTTTATAAGAGGATGTAAAGAACAGGAAAAATATTCTTCAGCTCTTTTTACTGTTGTTTATTGTTGTATATGCCTTTTTATTTGTTTGGGGGCCACACATGGTGATGCTCAAGGATTATTCCTGACTCTACACTCCAGAATTATTCTGCAGTGAGTGGAGGACCAGAGAGGATGTCCAGGAATTGGACCCAAATTGGCCTTGTATAAAACAAACTCCCTATCCAGTGTACTATTGTTCTGGCCCCAACGTTAGCCTTTTTAGAAAAACAGTGTGGACACTTCTCAAAAAATTAACAATTAAGTTTTCATATGACCCAGAAAAGCCACCTCTTAGAATCTATGCCAAGGACCTAAAATTCTATTCAGAATAGACATTTGTACTCCTATATTCATTAAGGCACTATAATATATACAACAGTTAAAATCTAGAAACACCCTAAGCCTCTCAGAACAAATGACAGAATAAAGAAACTGTGATTGATACACATATACACACACAACTGAATGCTGTTTGGCTATAAGAAAAGATGATACATTTCATATGTGAGATATAAAGAAATATAGTTAGGGGATAACAAATTGCCCAAGGCAATAGAATCAGTGAACTGTTCTACAAAACTGAGTTAACCATGGTGGGGAGATAGCAATGTGAGATTTGGGGTGGTGGAGGGAAGTAGATATTATGGAGGGAAGGGTAAAAATGTGTATGCATGAAACAGAATCATTGATTGTATTGTAAAATAAAATGAACAATATGAAATAAAAGCAAAACAACAGCAAGATCTTGGTCAACTCTATAAGAGTTATGGGACTAATGGTGATTGTTCAGAGTTGTCACAAATTGGAGTGTTTATGAAAAGTTTGTCTTTGCATAACTTTGAAAAATGAAGTCCTCTTGTACCCATAAATGTCATAAAGAAAACTTAGTTCAGTTACATATCAATAATATTCTTTCCTTACAAAAGAAATGTCTGTTAGAAAAACTACCAATCTCATTGTAATTCTTTTTTAAAACTTTTATTGATTGATTGGTTTCTGAGCCACACCCAGCAGCATTCAGGGGTTACTCCTGGCTCTACACTCAGAAATTGCCCCTGGTAGGATAAAGGACCATATGGAATGCCAGGAATCAAACCAGGTCCCTTTCAGGTTCCTGTATGAAGGCAAATCCCCCACAGCTGTGCTATCTATCTCTCTGGCCCCATAATTCGTAAGGAAATAACTAACACACTGTTTGTAATGCACATATATGTATTTTAGCCTTTGTCCTCCACTAGCATCTCTATTAATTAGATAAGTAAACAGCTGCCCTAATCAATATACTTCTTTCTAAATAAGAATGGCCATAAATGGTCACCATGACCAACCCAGATTATGGCATTGGCACAATTTCCCAATTGTGCTGCAGCAGGTCTACATCTGCCTGATTGCCAAGGCTAATTACTTTTTCCATACAGTAATTAATTTTATTGGTTGCTTGTTTGGGATAAAAATCTCTGAAATTAACAATGAACCTTGGGACCAGAGTGATGACACGAAGCGGTAAGGTATCTGTCTTGCCAGCACTAGCCAGGGAAGGATAGTGGTTTGATCCCCCAGCATTCCACATGGTCCCCCAAGTCAGGAGCAATTTCTGAGTGCATAGCCAGGAGTAACTCCTGAGCATCACTGGGTGTTGCACAAAAAAATAAAAAATAAAAAAACACAAACCAATGGGTCTTAATAGTATTTATAGCCATGAAAGAATCTTTGAAAAAAAAAAAAAAAACTACTACTCCTTGGTGGAAGCACTTCCTCTCAAAAACCCAAGACACCAAAATTTGGAATACAGAAAAAAAAGACAAATTTACTAAAAGCTGATCATAAGAGGAACCCCGGCTTCTTCCACTTCTTGATTCTTGAACCCGTGCCTTCTATATCTTAAAAAAAAGGGGGGGGGGCATGGAGATAGCATGGAGGTAAGGCGTTTGCCTTTCATGCAAAAGGTCATTGGTTCGAATCCCGGTGCCCCATATGGTCCCCCGTAACTGCCAGGAGCAATTTCTGAGCATGGAGCCAGAAGTAACCCCTGAACACTGCCGGGTGTGACCCAAAAACCAAAAAAAAAAAAAAAAGCATTATTTATTACGCAGTGATTTAGATTATATAATATTTCCCACTGGACAGCATTAAATTTGCAGTAAATCATACTTAATCTTCTCCAGTGTCTCAAATGGACTCCATTAGTCCCAAAGTCTTTGGGAAGTAGGAAACATGATAGGACCTTAGTTATTAGTTAAAAGTTTATAGCTCTTCTACTCTACAATACAAATTTTGGTTCAATGCAGTGTCCTTTCGGATCTCTTTCTTAACTATCAAACTCTTTATAAGCCATTGATAAGTAGTACTGACTAAGACACTGCAGCCAGAAAAAAGGTAAACGCATGTTTGAAATAGGCACCAAGTTCAATGTTTAAGAGACTCTATATCCTGTACCTACTGCAGATAATTTTTATGAAGTAGGTTGCAGGCATAACTCACAATCTCTTATTTCAGTCTATACACATATTAAATTAATATTTCAAATACTCCATCTCTAGCAATAAAATGTTTTCAGAAATTGTGTTTCTGGTTATAGGAGATACAAGATGGATAAATTTGCTTAATAGAGGATGTTTCACAATGCCTCAGAAATATTCTATTAAAATTATTCATGATTAAAATTATTAGGATTTGTCATCTCCTGAGTACAAAATATTAATATTTTGTTTTCCAATTTAAAACTGTAGTTAAATAACCACATCAAAAATATTTTGAGAAATCCAAAGCAAAACAACCATGAGTAGCATCCTACACCAGTGAAAATGAAATATGTCAAAAATACTAGAAAGAATCAATGTTGGCAGGGATATGATAAAAAAAAAGGAACTCTTATTTACCGCTGGTGGAAATGTTGTTTGGATAAGTCCCTGTGGAAATTAGAATAAAATTTTCTGGAAAAAGTAAGACCAGAGCTTCCATTTTACCCAGTAATTTCACTTCTTGGCATTTATCCTTAAAACACACACAAAAAAACTAACTCATAACTATAAATGTATACTCATGTTTACTTCAGAATTTAGTACAATAACTAAGTTATAGAAACCACTCAAGTGCCCAACAACAAATAAGCAGGCAATGAAGTTGTGGGATATATACATAATGAAATCCTATGCAGCCACAAGGAACCACATGTTGTTTGCTGCACTATAAAATAGCAAGTATAGAACTGGAAGTTGTCATGGTAAGCAAAATAAATCAGAATAAGAGGTATAAAAACTAGATATTCTCATTTATTTGCAGTATGTAGAGTAGCATGAAGAGAATGCACAATATCAACATCGTCAAACCTTTAGCCTGTATTATAAAAATGAGAATGTCAGAATGTAAAGATAAACCTGCACATGACAGATTCTAAATACACTCTCAACAGAATATACTTGTCTCCCAAGAATCACAAGAAATGATTCCTGAACACAGAGCTAGTAGTTAGTCATAGCACTAGGAGGGAGAGAGGGAAGGAAGGAAGGAAGGAAGGAAGGAAGGAAGGAAGGAAGGAAGGAAGGAAGGAAGGAAGGAAGGAAGGAAGGAAGGAAGGAAGGAAGGAAGGGAGGAAGGGAGGAAGGAAGGAGGAAGGGAGGGAGGGAGGGAGGGAGGAAGGGAGGGAGGGAGGGAAGGGGGAGGGAAGAAAAGAGGAAGGAGAGAGGGAAGTAGGGAAGGAAGGAGGAAAAGAGAGAAAGAGGAAAGAGGAAGGAGGGAAGGAAGTAAAGAAGAAAGGAGGGAAGGAAGAAGAGGAGAAGGGAGGGAAGGAAGAAGAAAGGAAACAAAGGAGGGAATGAAGGAGAAAGGAAAGGAAGGAGGAAGGGAAGGAGGAAGAAAATGAGGGAGTGAAGCAGAGAAGAAAAGGGAAAAAGGGAAGGAAGGGGAAGAAGGAAGGGAGGGAAAGAGGAAAGGAAGAAGTGAAGAAAAGGGGAAAGGAAGAAGTGAGGGAAGGAAGAAATGAGGGAGGAGGAAAGAAGGGAAGGAAGAAGATAGGGAAGTAAAGGAGAATGTAAGAAAGGAAGTAAAGAGGGAGGAGGAAGGGAAGAAATGAAGGAGAGGGGGAAGGAAGGAGATAGGGAGGGAAGGAAAGAAGGAAGAAGGAAGGAAGAAAGAGGGAGGGAAGATGAGAAAAAATAGTAAGAGTAAAAATATGACTAAATATTAAAAGAAACCTGCCTCTGTTATATAAAAATGGTTCCTACATATTCTGAATAGTTTATTTGCATTTGTATGGGATAATTATTATAAGCTTTTTGCAACTAAAATAAAATATAAAAGCAGTAAAGAAAATATAGTGAATATTGACAGCTGACCTCTAAGGTCTTTTAGAATATTTTTGGGTTGTTCAAATTGTAACAATTTACTTGAAGCCTATAATTAATCTCACATTGCTTTTTCCAACACAACTGTCACACTTTGGGGAGTTTCTTGATAGTCTACTGGTACAACCAGTAGTTTCTGAAGATCTGCTGAACTATTAGAGCAGAAGTGTCACAAGAGAGAATGAGTTTACAGCAGTAACTCCAGGATACCTAAAAATGCCACTTTAGTATGAACAGTTAATAAGAAAGGGCACTGACAATCAGGGCATAGCAATCTTACAAATAATTTCTACCTCGCTAGAACCTTCTGAATCCATAAAGATAAACAAAAAAATTACAGCATCCTGTCTGCTGGTCCTTGGCAACATTATCATAGCAACTAAACTGCAAATGACAGCTGCCTAGGAGAAAGGATCAGTTTTTATAGTTTTATAATCTCTGGTTTCTGATTTAATCATAACTCCAGGAGAAATACTGTGAGTCTGAAAAGAAAAATATCCCTGCCAAATTTATCTTTATGAATATCTCTGATCTCCCAGAAGAAGGATCTGGGAATTTGTACATTATGGGAAGTGTAGGGCTAAATTCCAATTATTTCTCCATCAAATTATTTTGTATTCATTGCTGACTGGTAAATGTAAGCCATTTTCTAGGGCACAGACAGATGAACCAAGAATCTGAAGCATTAGGTTCAACAGAATTTCTGTTCTAACAGCTCATTGGTAGTACATATTATGACTCAGAGATACCATTCTTCTCTTCTTCCTTCCCTCCTTTCTTCTCTACTTCCTTCCCTCCCTCCTTCCTTTCATCTTTCTCTCTTTTCTTCCTTCCTTTCCTCTTTCTCTCTTTTCTCCTTCCTCACCATGTAATAGGCACCCTTGGGGTTGTACAATGTGAATATATTGATCTTAAAAGTCCTTCAACCTCAAGTTATCTGTTCTTCTTTCTACCTTAGCTCCAAATTCTTATTACTTTGGAGTCTTCAATAATAGTTATATTATAAAAATATTCTGTAAGTTCAAGGTATTCAGGGGATCATGATCTATTTTCAGTAGCCCTCCAGTTGTTATATTAATGTGTCACCTAGAGATACTAATCATTATGTAAAGAGATACTAATAATTTTATCAAATGGCATGCTACAGTAAATAGTATTAATTTATGAAACTACAAATGCAAGATATTTGAATTATGAGTGAATTTCTGGCTAAAATATCAACTTAATATCCAATCATCTTGGGAATGGTCTTGAAGATCTGGGACACTAACAGTTCATGTAACTACACATCCTCATGGTGCTTAAATAATGATTTTTAATTTTTATTTTGAAGAAAGTGGATTACAAATCTTTCACAGTAATATTTTAGGTACATAGTGACCTTCAATCATGGGCATTTCCACCACCAATGTTATCCTACCTCCACACCTGTTCCCAGCATGCATCCCATATCCCCCTCCTTAATCCCTCGGGGTTGCTAGTATAAGTGATCCCCTCTTGTGTCTAGCATGTTGCAAATAAATTATTTTTAAAAATTAAAATATAGTATAATAAACAATTGAAATCCTTAATGAGTCAGATAAAGACAAAGTTTAATTGGGAAAATAGACTCATATCTAATGGGCCAAGTTATAATATTAAAATAGGGAACAATTATAGTTAGTATAGATTACATATATCCTAATTGTAAAAGAAGATAAGTGTAGACCCAAAGAACAGAGACGACATAAAATAAACCTCATCCCACTAAAAACTATTTTTTTGTAATAACAAACTCATTTTATTTAGTTTTATATCTGATCAATATCCATTCTTGCAGTGTTTCAATTTGTTAAAATAAGAACTAAACATCTCAACTCACTTAATCAGAACTGCTAAAAAATTAATTAAATGTTCTGAACTTCTTAAATTTTCTCTATTTGGGAATAATCATCCTGCCTACATTTTTTCCTTAATGAAACTCTCTAAGTCACCTTCTCTAGCTTACTTCCCCTGGTTGCTATTGTCTCTTTAGTAGAACATAACAAGTTTTCCTCTGAATCCAAGCTATATTCACATTGTTGTTTCCCCTCCTCACAACACACTGCATCTTATTTTCCATGAGATAATGTCAGATACCTCTTCGTCCTCTCATTCCCCATAGTTTACTTAACAAGGAAGATGATTTATCTTCAATTATACTGACCTCCCATACTGAGCAATATAACACTCATGTTTTTAGCCAGACTCAGGCAAATAAAGAAAATTTTATTAATCAAACTTTGCAATCTGGAATAAACCTAGAGGGCATCATGTTAAGCAAAGTAATTCAGAGGAAATAGAGCAAATGCTGGATAGCAGTCATCAGTGGAATAAAGAGAAACTAGACAAGATACCAGGTAGTTTAGAGCAACAAATCCTTTTCCTTTGATCATAAAACTCAGATTACGAAACAATATGGAAGTGGAGGAGAAAGAGAAAGAAGGAAATAGATTATCTAGAAGTAATATTAAGACAATGGTGAAGGTCTTAAACACGTTGGTTGTGGTGAAGGTGCAGTTACTGTATATCAAAATTATTAATATTAACATGACTAGAATTATGTTTCCAAAACTACAGCAAAAATCAATCAATAAATAAAAAGAAATATATAGGGCTCTAACATTGGTATTTCACTCCTTTAGCACTTACTTCTCACTGAATAAAGAAAGTCCTTCCTAAATAGTCTTTACCTACGTATAGAAAATATTGGTGATGGGAATATTGCACTGGTAAAAGGGGGTGTTCTTTACATGACTGAAACCCAACCATAATCATGTTTGTAAACAAGGTGTTTAAATAAAGATATTGATTTTTAAAAAAAGGAAATGAAGAATCTCAAGTTTTAATGAATCCAGGCTTCTGTGCCAGAATTCCATGGTGTTCAGATATAGACAATATTTTCATTATCAGGAAATGTAAAATCTAGTAGCACAGGAAAAATAGCAAATAAATGATAAAGATTATGATGTATAGTTATTTGAAATTTAAATCCATATTATAATCACTGAATTCTCCTTTCCATGTATTTAAGAAGTTCATAACATTTAATTAATCTTTTAGCAGTTTTGGTTAAGTGAAAAGAACCATGTAAAGAAACCAATACATGCTCACATTAAAGTCCTTCACTTATTTGAGATCATATTTTAGGTGTGAAGTAGAAGATATTATCCACAAAGAAAGTTATCTATTGTAACTCCACATATTTATAAACATGGCTAAAAAGTACTCTTTAGAATTTCTTGAAGGAAAAAACAGGTAATTTAAATCAAAATCAAAAGAAGTTAGTTGCAAAATGGAAAATATTGGTATTTTTCAGGCCAGCTTAGTAAAGATGAAATATATTTCCTAGAATGTGTATGACCTATATATTATAAAAAAATTAAAGTTAGAAATAAAATTTGGATGAAGACTTAGAAGGACGATATGAATGAATATTCATTATTCTCTAAGCTCATAAAACTTAAACCTGGGTGATAGATGCAAGTAGCAAAGGACTTCACATTGTTGAAGTCCCTTCCAAGTCCAATCCCAAGTCAAGTACTTTTTAACACTGCTCATTTTGATATTTAATGAGTTTCCAGGCTCAGAATAAGTGACTGTGGATACATATAATCATTACAAACCATTGACATCAACTCTCTTTGTTTTCACTTTGGTAGCTGGATTTGCTTGTCTTGAAAATTCATTGATTTCTTCTAAGGTATTCCTCAGCATCCTTCAGATACTCATTTCTCCAGCCTCTCTCAGTTATATAAAGTTGAATTATTTCTTGTTTAACCTCTTTATCCAGAAGTTCAAACAGGTCATCTCTCTGTTAAAGTCTGATGTGTTTGTTGAAAAAGGATCAGTCAATCCCACCAAGTTTTGTTGTACATCTATGTAGCCAATTTTCCTCATATTTATCTACTTATTTTATCCTCATGATATTTGAAGTTGGCAACATAATATCATTGCATATAAAGAAAAAGATTAAACAAATAAATAGCTTATGAGAGAAAAAGTGAAAAAGGTATTTGTCTTTGACCTGCCTCATCTATCTCCTGCACATAAACATCTAAGAAAAGATGTGATAATTTAATATTTTAATAGCAGTTAGATAAAGAAAATCATTATATCATAATAAAAGAAACTGAAGTTGTTATGTAATTAATAAATGGGACCTCTAATTAAAGTATAAGTATGACTACAAAGGTGGTATTAAGTATTCTAAAAGCACTATACAAATTTTCAAAATAATCTTCAAAGATAGGAGTTTTTCTTTAATAGATTAAAGCTACTACATGCAATATAAAGCAAATATTAAACACTCTGGTTTTCAAGAGTAGATTATTCAACCAGAATTCTGTAAAAGTCAAGACTTTTCCACTTAAAGATGAAAAATAAAGAATATAATGTCACACAAGTGAGAGAATAAAAGAAATAGCATGATAAGAAAAAATGAGAAGTAGAAAGAATTGGGAAGAATGGAGAAGAGGTTATCAGATGATCTCCATGAAGAACATTTATGGATCTCGAGTTTGGCAGACTCTATGTAGATGAATATGTATACTACCTCTCTGTGGAGTTTACATTCCATTAAGTAAATCCAAATAACCTGAAATTCCAGCAGTTGGTTAATACTAACCTACTCCATTCAGAATTAGTTAGCCTGCATTTCAAATGTTATAATAAAAATTTACTTTCCAGTTCCAAGATACCAAGGCAGACAGACAGACTGGTAGTGGGGCCCTACTTGTGACTCGAAGTGTCATTATCATCCCAATTCAGTGAACCCCAAGGAAAAGAGAAGCACCAGGAAAGGGGAAAGTTTTCCAGCCAGCCCAGCTGACTCCACCCAGGCCAAGTGTCAAGAAAGATTCTTGAATACAAAGGAGAATGAGGACATAAATTATCAGAATTTGTGGGACACAACAAAAGCAGTATTAAGAGGAAATTTTATAGTCTTACATTCATCAGGAAGGAAGAAAGAGTCTACACAAATGACTTAATGGCACAGCTTAAAAAAATGGGAAATGACCAACAAAATGAGCCAAAAGCTGGCAGCAGGAAGCAAATAAAAAAAACATAGAGCACAAATTGATAAACTGGAAAGCCAAAAAGACAATCCAAAAGATCAATAAAAGCAAGGTATAGTTTTTTCGAAAAAAGTAAACAAGATCAATAAAATATTAGCAAGACTCACAAAGAGAGAAAACCCTAATGAACCAAATCAGAAATGAAAGGGAGAATATCACATTATACAATACAGAAATTTAAAGGATAATAAGAGTTTATGTTGAGAGTATTTATGCCACCAAATAAGAAACCTCAAAGAAATAGATAGATTCTTGGACTTCTCTAACCTCTGCAGGTTGAACCAAGATGATGTGGAATACCTGAACAGAAGAATCGCTATTAAGAAAATTGAAATGGTAATCAAAAACCTTCCCTGAAACAAAAACACAGGCCAGATGGATTCGCTAATGAATTCTTTTAAACATTTAAAGAAGACTTACTGCCAATTCTTTCAGTCTCTTCCAGAAAATTAAGAGCCAGAAACACACTCAAATAGTTTCTATGAAGTTAACATCACCCTGATAACAAAAGCAGACAGAGGCACTACAGAAAAAGAGTTACATGACAATCTAATAATGAACAGAGATGCAAAAATCCTCAACAAAATACTCACAAATAAGATTCAACAATTCATCAAAAAGGCCATACACCCTGACCAAGTAACATATGCAAATCAAATAACATAATGCGTTCTGTCAATAAAAAAAAGTAAATTATATAACCATAGCATTAGAATTAGAGAACATGTTTGATAAGATCCAGTACTCATTCATGATAAAAACTCAACAAGATGGAAATTTATGGGACTTTACTCAATATAGTCAAAGTCATTTACCACCAACTCAAGGCATACTCAATGGGAAAAAACTAAAAGCCTTTCATTTAAAATTTGGCACAAGATAAGGTTTCCCATTCTCACCCCTTCTATTCAATATAATACTGGTATTTTTTTGCCATAGAAATCAGGGAAGGAAAAGATATAAAGGGCATCCAGATAAGAAAAGAAGAAGTGAAGTTCTTAGTCTTTACAGATGATATCATACTGTATTTTTTTAAAAAAATCCTAAAGAGTAAAATATCTTCTAGAAACAATAGATTTGTATAGTAAGGTTGAAAGCTACAAATTAATATGCAAAGACCCATGACTTTTCTATATTCAAATAATGACCTAAAAGAAAGAAATATTTTTAATAATAACAATTTTTATTTTAAACATAGTGGCTTACATATTATATATACAAAAGAAAGAAATATTTTAAAAATCCTATTCACAAGTGACTCTCTGTCTATGTCTCTCTGTCTCTCCGTCTATGTTTCTCCGTCTCTCCCTCTCTGTCTTCCTTCTTATTTTACTTTCAGACACTGTAGTTTGCAATATAGTTACTGAATGGCTATCATCTATATCATTTTAACTCCTTTTATCTTCCAGTTCTTGTCCAGCCTAAGCGATTATTTCCACCTATCATTGTCATAATGGTCTATTTATTCTCTGCCTTAGCTGATATGAATCAAATTAAATAAAGCATATAGACATATTTATATCATACAAGATATTGTATGTATATTATAATTGTTAATTTTATCATCTTAATTACCTGTCTCCTGATTTTATCTCTTCACATCGGTTATGAAATCAGGTTTATTAGGGGAAAAAAGGCAAGTAAGTACCTTGTAATCAAGTTAAAGAAAGAGGTGAAAGACCTATACAAAGAAAACTACAAAAAACTGCTTCAAGTAATAAAAGAGGATAAAAGAAAATGGAAACCAATCCCCGCTCATGGATGGAGAGGACTAACATCATTAAGATGACAGTTCTTTCCAAAGCACTATACAGATTTAATGCAATCCCTATAAAAATACCCATGACAATTTTCAAAGAAACAGATCAAACACTGATATAATTCATATGTGCTATATCTCCCTGTTGTATCCCCCGTTCGCAAGCCACCAGATGGAATCCCATAAAGCAACTGTTCTGGAAATTCTTCTTGAGGTGAAAAACTTCAAAGAAACACTGCTCCAGAGATGGCGAAAGACAGCACAAAGTGGGGTAACATCTACCCAGGATCAGTGGTTAATCAGGCTTGATGCCAGGTCAGGACTCTTCCCTAACAGAGGCCTCTGATTAAAGGGTCAATTACATATTAACACTGTGTTATTCCTGAGGCATTTCTAAGTCCCAGTATTCATGCTTATTTTATTCCTGGTGCCTCAATCACCCTTGACTATACTTCTCTGCTGTGTCCTGCCACCCTGTACTTATCCAAATTCTTCTTCTACTAATTAAGCATTGTTAGAATTGAATAAAGTATCCCATCAACCTGGTACCTATTCTTTCCCAATTATCAGCTGGAAAAAAAATGTCCTCTGTCCTAAGTGCACAGGGAAAATGAACTTGATTCTTAGCAGCTGACAGCACAATATGGAAAAATAAATATCCACAAATAACTAAAGCAATTCTTGGGGAAAAGATGAGAGAAATTCTTTTTATCAACTTCAAACTGTACTGTAAATGGGTAGTCATTAATACAACATGTTATTGGAATCAAGATAGACTCTTAGATCAATGGAATAGACTTGAAAATCCTAAACTGCTTCTCAGGTATATGATCAATTAATCTTCAATAAAAAAGAAAATATTCATAATAGAGCAATGAAAGTCTCTTTTAAAAGTAATGTTGCGGGCCCAGAGAGATAGCACAGCGGTGTTTGCCTTGCAAGCAGCCGATCCAGGACCAAAGGTGATTGGTTCGAATCCCAGTGTTCCATATGGTCCCCCATGCCTTCCAGGACCTATTTCTGAGCAGACAGCCAGGAGCAACCCCTGAGCACTGCCGGGTGTGACCCAAAAAACAAAAAACAAAAAAAAAAAAAAGAAAAGAAAAAAAAAGTAATGTTGCGAAATCTGGTCAGCTACATGTAAAAAACTCAGAACTCTCTTTAATACCATGCACAAAAGTTAAATAAAAATAGCTTTAGCTAGAGGAAAATGTAAGTAGAACAGTCTATGACACTGAAGCTAAAGGCTTCTTCATGAAAAAAAAAAATCACCACTGACCTAACAAGTGGAAGCAAAGATAAACAAATGGGACTACATTAAACTGAAAAGTTAAACTTCAATAGAAACAGTGACTAGGATACAAAGAACAAGAACAACCAGTGCTCACACAGATGCAGGGAGAAAGGGATTCTCATTCACTGCTATTGGGAATGTAGACTGGGCTAGTCTTTTTGGAAAACAATATGGATATATCTCAAAAGCTAAAACTTGGGACTGGAGGTATAGTGCAGTAGTAGGGCTTTTGCCTTGCAAGTGGCTGACCCAGGATGAACTTTAGTTCAATCCCCCACGTCCCATATGGTTCCCCAAGCTAGGAGTAATTTCTGAGTGCATAGCCAGGAGTAACCCCTGGGTATCACCGGGTGTAGCGAAAAAACAAACAAACAAACAAACCTAAAAGTTATCTTTCATGTGACTCTGCATTACCACTCATAAGAATATATACCAGGGACCCAGAAACACAATACAGAAATGTCATCTGCACTTCTATGTTCACTATAACACAATTTGCATTAGTTAGAATCTGGAAACAACTTAAATGCTGGAGAATAGATGAGTAGTTAAAGAAACTGTAGTACATCTATATAATGGAAAACTATACAATGACTGGGAAAAACAAAGTTAGTAATTATTTTTTCATTATAAATGGATGAGTATCAAGAGTATTTTGCTGAGAAAAATGAGTCGGAGGGAGAAGACTATGTATAGAATGATTGCATTCATTTGTGGAATATTAAAAAAGTAGTATGTTAATACTATCTAAAAGAAATAGAGAAGAGGACCAGGAGAACAAGTTTATTATAGGAAGCTTGCCAAAGATAAAGGGGAAGTGCAGTTATGGCAGAGAAGTGACCACTATGACAATGATAGTTGCAAATGATAACTCTGGACAAGAACTGGGTGTTGAAAGATGATAAAGTGTTATGCATGATATCCCTTCAGTAACTATATTGTAAACCACAGTGTCTAAAAGAAAGAGAATAGAAAGAAGACAAATATCCTCTACAGAGGCAGACAGGAAGGAAGACAATGAGAGGGTGGGAGGGACATTGGTGATGGACACTAGTGATGGGAAATGTGCACTGGTGAAGGATATTGGACATTGAATAACTGAAAACTCAATCATAATCATAAACAACTTTTTTGATTAAATAATTTATTTACAAAGAAATAAATAAAATACTTAAATTTTAAAAAAAAAAAAGCTTACACATCCAGTCAGGGATGTGGCACAAAATGTTTAGCATGTATCTAGCATGTGTGAGGTCCTGTGTTTAACCACTGGCACTTCTGGATGGTCCTATGAGCCTCATAACTGCCAGAAGCACAGCACAAGTTCTGACTATTGAAATAGAACCACACTACTAGAGCTATTCCTTAAAAACAATTCCTATTCCAGTGTCATCTACAGTGTCTAATATATAATCCACAGTAAGTTTTTCCCTGTGATAAAGAGCATAGGAAGCTTAAGTAGGCAGTGAGAGACTTTGTTAATTTCATGAAGTCATAAATTAAGAAATGTTTAGTAGTTATCCTGCCTACCAGCAGTAGGCTCCAGACTTAAGATGTTGACTGAAAGCCAAAGACCATAAACATCAAGAGATAATTTATGCTGAAACAGGAAGAGGAAAATAGGACAGTGGGGACAGTTAGAGTGAACACTGGTAAGGGAATGATGTTGGAACATTATATTCCTGAAACTTTTTAATAATTTTGTAGCCCTGTAACTTATGAGATGAAAAAATTTTATGTTTTCATAGAAAATGGTAGACTACAGCAACAGCAGTAGCCTCTACCAGAGCAGCAGCACAGTAGAGCCTGGAGCAGAAGAGCAGTTTGTATCTTAGGACTGAAAGTGAAACTCACATAATTCCTGATCCCACAACAGGACCCAGCTGCTGAAGAGGAGACACTGGCCATCAATGGATCGAAAATCAACCTTCTAGAAAGATTTCTGGAGAAATTGATGGTAATATAGTGAGTGGTGCCTGAACTTTGCCCTACCTTTGTCCCCATGGGCTGGAGCTCTGAATAGTATCATAGGTCCATAGCCAAACCAAATTCGCAGAACATGGACTGTTGAAGGCACAGTGGGAGTGCAGCTGGAGCTTTGTAGAGCAGCTCAGGTCCAACCTCTCAGGGACCAAGCTCTCAGGACATGGACATTAGAGTGCAGCTGAGCCATTGACGAAGTGAAGCTAAAGGAGGCGAGGACCTGTAATTTGGCAGATGAAGCCAGCAGGGCTCTGAGAAGGGTACAGATAGGCAAACAGCCAACCTCATCTGTCAGAACTGGAAGCCGTTCTACTTGTGAGCATTCTTTTGCCCAGCCCCATTTTACTTCCCTGGCAGTTCAGGTAAGGACCTTGGGCCCACCTTGCATTTTAATCCTAGGTTCCGACTCTCAGAAAAAAGCATGGCCTTGAGACAGGCAAAAGCAGAGCTCAGCAGCTGCAGTGATGGTACTCAGCTTTTGGAATCAGAAGGACTATTTAGAACTCGGGCTAGACACCTAGAGACAAGCACAGTTGCTCCACCTTATTCCGTGGCCTCACATTTCTTCTAGCCAAAGAGCCCCACCACAACAAATAACACATAACATAACACAACACATAACAAAAAGACCACCGCACTACAATGGTCACAATGGGAAATAATGCAGAATCCCACAACACCTATTGTACAAACATTGTAGTTCTGAGGACCCAACTAACATCAGCCACCTAGATCACCTCTCTGATAAGGACTTTAGAGAGGAAATGTGGAAGATGTTCAAAGAACTCAAAGAAACCATGGAAAGGACAGCAATAAGATTCAAGAGGATATAAGAATAGCAATGAGAAAACTTTAAACTTTAAACAGATATTACAGAACTGAAAAATTTGGTGGCAAAGTAAAAATCTCACTGGAAGACTCACCAACAGAGTAACGGCTGCTAAGGACAGAATCAATGAGCTAGAACATAAACTACATAACAACTCCATACTATAGAAGAAGTTGTAAAAGAGCCTTAAAATAAATGAAACATAAATGAAAAATAAAATTAAAAAATCAGAAGACATGTCATTTGATCTGTGAAAAAACCAAGAGCACTAACTAAAGAAGACTGACTTGGACAACAATGACTGGGCAGAACTCATCCTGGGACCAATAATAAAAGCCTATACCCTAGGCTGTAGCCTAGGACTTGCACAAAGGTCAATATCTCTAATTACAGAGGCTCGACTTTGACAACAGAGACTGAGCAAAACTTTTGGCACCATGATGAAGACTCTATCCTAGGCTTTGGCCTAAGATCTGAGCAAAAACAAGACCACTTATTACAGAAGACTGATTACAACAACAATGATGGAACAGAACTTCTAGAACCGTGAAGACTATATCCTAGACCTTGTCCTATGACCTGTGCAAACACCAAGATCTCTAGCTACAGAGGCCTGATTTTGTCACCCACAACTAGTGGAAAGTTTCCTGGTACCACAAAAAAGACCTTGGGTGTGGTAATGAGCATGTAAGGAGCCAGTAGTTGTTCCCATGACAGTATGCTTCAAAAGCGGCAAAACCCTGAATCTCTTAGGTCAGGGGAATTCTCTTTCTTACTTCCCCAATAGTTACTGTGCCTATGCAAAAAAAAAAAAAAAAAGATGGGGCAGAAAATTTTGCCACACCACTCCTTTTTTTCTTTTTTAAATTTTTCTCCCTTTTCTTCCTTTTCTGTCTTTCTTTTTCACTCTTGTGTTTATTATTTGGTGGTTGTTTTTTTTGTTTTGTTTTTGTTTTGCTTTAGCTGCTGTGTGCTTTTTATTTTTGGGGGGGTTGCTATTTTTTTTTATAAAAACGGTTGGGTTTCCTTCTCTGCTCTTAAACTGATAGATAAAAGCCTGTAGAAGGACTCCTCTCATTTTTTGCTTGTTCAAATTCTGGCCCATTTTATTTTATTATTATTTTTTCTCTTTCCTTCAACAACACAACTTGAATCATCTTGCTCCACCTCACAAATGGAGGGGAAAATAATGGAGGGTACCAAGACCAAACAGTCACATGAACATTAAGTAGAAATAAAAAACGGTTCAAACTTACGCACCAAACTCAAAGCCAATGACAACAGAATCCATACCCAATTTACAACATACTAGACACAGAGAGGACCACCTATACTAGCAACCTGGGGGTTAAATGAGGGGGATTTGGGTTGTATGCTAGTAACAGGGGTGGAGGGAGAACAATATTGGTGGTGGAATGCCCATGATTCACTATCACTATGTACCTAAAATATTACTGTTAAACATTTGTAATCCACTTTGATTAAAATAAAAAAAGATGATATAATTATATATCCAGGAAACCATAAAATCTTGTTTCAGATAATAAGAGAATTTGGTAAACTCACAGAATGTAAAACTAACATATAGTAAAACAATTTTGAAATCAGAGAATTAATAAAAAAAAAACCCTGCAAAACCATTCAAGTTTATGATGACTGCCAAGAGAACTTATAGTTCAAATTATTTTAGAGATAATATTCTCACTCTACATTCCAAGTGAGGCAAAGGGTAAAAGAACCACAGAGCAATGATAAACACACTCATATCATTAGGAACCACAATTTCCTGTGTTATAGAAAAAGTGATATAAGTATAATTTTAAGTGAAATAAAAACCCTAAAATCAAGAAAAAAAAAAGGTTGGGTTTTCTTTTTTTTTTCTCTTTGTCTTCTTCCAGCAGAACTACGCAACCTGGATCATCTTGTTCTGCCTCATGAATTGAGGGGAAAAATAAAAATGAATGGTAGCAGGATCAAACAGCCGTATGAACATTGAGTGGAATTAAAAAATGATCCTACTTAAATATCAAACCTAAAGTCAACAATAGAATTGATACCCTACTACAACAATCTATACGCAGAGGGGAACAGTTTCACTAGCCCTCTGGGGGACATATGATGGGAAAAGGGGTAGAGTGAGGACACCCCTGGTGGTGGGAATGGCCCTGATTCATTGTCACTATGTACCTTAAATACAACTGTGAAAGATTTGTTATTCACTCTTTAGTCACAATAAAAATTATTATTATAACATACTTATTCCCCACAAAAAAAAACTGAGAAAAAGCAACAATCAAAGAAAACATTTCTGAGAAGTTCCCAGAATTGAAGAAAACATGCACCAATGACCAAAGAGGACCAGCTAAAAGGGACACAAATAAAAGCAATCTAAGGTACATCCTAGTCACAATGACAAAAACCATAGGTAGAGACTGACAAAGCCTGCTGGCTTACGAAGGTTACAAGAAACAGAGAGGGTCATTTCTTAATAATCAAGGAATATGTACATCTGGAAGAATTCACACTCCTAAACATATATATATACCAAATGAGGGGGCAGTAAAATACTTAAAACAACTGTTAATATACTTGAAGAAAGACATTAATAGAACAATTGCAGTGGGAGACTTTAACACTGCCCTGTCACCTCTTGATAGATGAACCAGGATAAAACTCAACAAGGATATACTGCCTTAGAAGAAATAAATGGAAAAAAGTGAAAAAAAGTTAAAAGAGTAGCTTAGTATATATATATATAAATATACATATATTTATATATATATATCAAATCTTCCATTCTGTAAAAACTAAAAACACTCCCTTCTCTAATGCACATGGAACAGTCTCCAAAATAGACCACTTGCTAGGTCATAACACATACCTCCACAAAATTAAGAGGATAAAAGTCATAGCAACTATCTTCTCCTACCATAATGCACTTATAATAGAAGTGAATCACAAACAGAAATAGAGAAACAACTTTAACACCAGGAAATTTTACAGCTCACTGCTACACAATCAGTGGGTCAAAGGCAAAATCAAATAGAAAATTAAAAATGAGAATGAAGATATGAATTACTAGAATTTGTAGAACACAGCAAAAGTGGTAAGTGGAAATTTCAAAGCTTAGCAAGCATTCATTAGGAAAGAAGAAAATGACCTACATAAATAACAATGGTCCAACTTACAGAATTGAAAGGATCAAGGAAATGCAGCAAAAGTAGGCAGGGGAAAGAAAATAATAATGCATAGAGCATAAATTAATAAACTGGACACTTAAAAGCAAATCCAAAAGATCAATGAAAGCAAGAGTTTGAAAATTTTTCTTTGAAAAAAATAACACATTTGATAAACCATTAATAAGATGCACAAGAAAGAGAAACTCAATAAAAAAGAATCAGAAATGAAATGAGAGATTACAGAAATTCAAAGGGTAACCAAAGATTACTTTGAGAATATTATGCCACAAAACAAAAGAAATAGGAAGAAATGTATAAATTTTTGAATTCCTATAACCTTCCAATGTTGAACCAAGTTGATCTGGAATATCTGAACCTACCTACCTGATTGAGGAAATTGTAATGGCAGCCAAAATGCTTTCCCTCTAAAAAAGCCAAGGCTCAGATAGATTCACTAATGAATTCTTTAAAACCTTTTAAAAAATAAATAATGTCAATACTTTTCAAGCTCTTTCATGAAATTAAAGAAACAGAAACACTACCAAATAGTTTTTATGGAACTAACATCACCTTGATACGAAAAGCAGACAAAAACACCACAAAAAAGCGACATATAAGCTGGTATCCTGATGAACACAGAAACAAAGATTCTCAACAAAATAATAGCAAACAGAATCCAGCAACTCATCAAGAAGGCCATACACCATGACCAAGTAGGATTCACTCTGGGGATGCAAGGAAGATTTAACATACGTGAGTCAATCAATTATTATACCATTTTAATAAAATAAAAACAAAATTTATCTGATCATATCAATAGATGAAGAGAAAGCATTTGACAGTGTTCAGCATCCATTCATGATAAAAAAAAAACTCTCAATAAGATGGGAATTGAAGGGGCCAGGCGGTGGCACTGGAGGTAAGGTGCCTGCTTTGTCTGTGCTAGCCTAGGATGGACTGTGTTTCGATCCCCCAGTTCCCATATGGTCCCCCAAGCCAGGAGCTATTTCTGAGTGCATAGCCAGGAGTAACCCCTGAGCATCACTGGGTGTGGCCCAAAAACCAAAAAAAAAAAAAAAAAGGATGGGAATTGAAGAAAATTTCCTCAATATTTTCAAAGTCATTTACCACAAACCCATTGCAAGCATAATATTCATTGGGGAAAAACTAAAAGCCTTTCCTCTAAAATATGGTACAAGACAAGGTCTCTTCCTTTCACCACTTCTATTTAATATGGTGATGGAAGTACTTGCCATAGCAATTAGGCATGAAAAATATATCAGGGCTATTCACAAAGGAGAGGAAAAAGTAGGGCTCTCACTGTTTGCAGATGGCATAATACTATATTGATAAAATTCTGAAGAGACTACAAAAACGCTTCTAGAAACAATACATTTGTATAGTAAAGTGGCAGGTTACAAAATAATTGGCAAAAATCCATGTATTTTTTTCTACACCTTATAGTGAAAAAGAGGAAAAAGAGAGTCTAAAGTTAATCCCATTCACAATTGTACCTCTGAAAATCAAGTACATTGTAATTAACTTAATCAAAGAGGTGAAAGGCCTATAAAAAATCTATAGAACTGCTACCAGAAATAAATGAGGACAAAAGAAAATGGGGGGTACAGTCATTGATTTTGGAGAATTAACATATTCAAAATGGCAATACTTCCCAACACATTGTAGTGATTTAATGCAATTTCTTTAAAAATACCCATGACATTTTTCAACAATATATCAGACACTTTTGGAATTCAAACGGAGCAAGTAATGACCACAAATAACTAAAGCAATCCTTGGCAAAAGATGGAACAAATCAATTTTCCCAACTTTCTTCTTTTTTTTTTTTTTGATATTTTGTTTTATTTTAATCATAGTGACTTACATATCTTTCACATTAATATTTTAGGTACATATTGACATTGAATCAAGGGAATACCCACCACCAGGTCTGTCCTCCTGCCTTCCCTGTTCCCTTTCTGCATCCCATATCCTCCACCATCACCCCCAGCTGCTAGAGTAGGCGGTCCCCTCTTTGACTAGCTTACTATCAGTGATCATACATCTGTTTGGTTCTGGTACCCTCCCTTGTTTCACCCTCTATTTGAGAAGCTAAGCTAGATAAATCGAGTTATGTGGTTTCGTTTGAGGGAAAGAAATGCAATAGAGTGAGGTAAAGATTAAGCAAAAAAAAAAGAATTAAAATAAAATAAAATAAAATAAAAATATTCTGAAAATGGGTGGAGTCCTTCTAGTGGCTATCAGCTTCAGTTTGAGAGAGGACATGAAAAAGATAATTGAAACACCATAACAGTACAAAAATAAGTGTCGAATTAGATATCCAGTGAGCCCTACAGCAATAAAGAGAAGCACTACACAATAGTCTCAGTTCTGAATTCAAATCATGCTGGAGTGCAAAAAGAAAGAGAAAGATAAGATAAAATAATATGAAATAATAAAGGAGACATCAACTTCAATATCTACACCAAAATAAGGTGGTCAAAAACAATCAATCAATATATATAATTTTTTTCTTTTTTCCCCCTGCATAGGCACAGTAACTATTGGGGATATTATAGAGGGAATTCCCTTGCCCTAGGAGATACAGGGTTTCTCCATTCCCTAAAGTATACTGTCATGGGATTAACTATAGACTCCTTTCATGATCATTTACTTTACCCTCAGTGCTTTTGTGGTGTATGGAAGTCTTCTGCTTCATCATGGATGGTAAAATCATACCTCTGTATCTAGAGATCTTGGTGACTGTGCAGCTCAAGGAATGGAGCTTATGATGAAGGCTTTCTTAGTGGTTCTAGAAGTTCTGCTTCTTCAGTGATGTCTTAATTCATCTTCTGTAGTTGGTGTTCTTGGTGATTATGTTGTTCCTTGGATGGAACCTGCAATTTCCCCAACTTTAAATTGTACCATAAATCAATAGTAATTAAAGCATAATGGTACTGTAATAAAGACAGACCATCAGATCAATGGAGTATACTTGAATATTCAGAAATGGACCCACAGGTTTATGATCAATTAACATTTGATAGAGAAGCAAGATATACAAAGTAGAGCAAGGAAAGCTTTTTGGATAAGTAGTGTTGGGATAACTGGACAACTGCATGGAAAAAAGTGAACTCAGATTCTTTAACTCCAAGAACAAAGATCAAATTAAAATGGATTAAAAGTCTTGATATCAGAGCTGAAACCATAACACACATAGAGGAAGCTAGGTAGAAACCGCCATAACATTGAAGCTAATGGTATCTTCTTCAAGGATGAAACACCAGTTGCCAAGCAAGTAGAAGTAAATAAAAAAAATTGAACTACATTAAATTAAAAAACTTCTTCACGTCAAAGGACAATATGGCTAGGATACAAAGACTATACACAGAATGAGAGAAACTATTCACCCAATACTCATCAGATAAGGGATTAATATCTAAGTTATACACGATAATGATAAAACTTAGCAAGAAAAAGAATTATCGAACCCATCCTAAAATGCAGAGAAGAAATGAACAGATATTTCCTCAAAAAAATACTGATAGCCAAAAGACATATGAAAATATGCTCCACACCACTTATCACTTGTGATATGCAAATCAAAACAACAATCTCACACCACAGAAACTGCCACACATTGCAAAAAACAAGAACAACCAGTGATGGTATGTATGTAGGGACAAAGAAACACTCATTTTTCACTGCTGGTGGGAATGCATATTGGTCCAGCCTTTTTGTGAAACAATATGGTTATTCCTCAAAAAACTAGATTACATCTTCTATTATATGATCCAGTAATATCACTCTTAGGAGTATATACCTTAGAAGCCCAAAACACTGTGCAGAAAAACTCTGTACTCCTATATTTATGGCAGCAATATTCACAATAGTCAGAAATGAAAACAATCCATATGCCTGAGAACAAATGAGTGGAAAATAGATAAGTGAACAATGGAATATCATGTAGTTGTTAGGAAAAATAAAGTCATAAAATTTGCTCATACTTAGGTGTATCTGGATATTATTATGAGTAAAATGAGTCAGAGGAAGAGGAGGATTTGACATAAAAATTTTCACTTAATTGTGATAATTAAGAAAAATAATAGAATGCTAATAATAAACAAAACTAATATAGATGAGGGCCAGGAGGACCAGTGTGAGGTAGGAAGTGTGCCACAAATATAGTAGAGCAGTGATTTAAGAGTAGAGAAGGGACTACTATGACAATGATAGTTGAACAAAAATAAGGTACTAAAAGGGTATAAAGTGACAATGCCTGATGCATGCCCTTAATTAATGATAGTGCAAACTGCATAGCATGAAAGGCGGGAAAGAAGAGAAAGATGGAATGAGAGAGAGAGAAGTAAAGTGTGCCAAGAGGCCGGTATGGGGTGGAAGAGAACCTGGGGATATTGGTTGTGGAAAACCAGTGCACTTGTGAAGGATGGTCTATAGTGTATGACTGAAACTCAATCATAAACTATGTGTAACCAGGGTGCTTAAATAAAGTAAAGAAATAAAAGAAAAAAGTTTAGGCTTTCTCTTTTTGCCTTAACCTGAGAACTATGACTCCCTCAAAAATCAAAGTGGCAAAACCATTCCCTATGCTATGTAGGTTCATTGTGATGGCTGCTTTAGCAACACTAAGAGAATGTCATTGTCCACACTGTAAACATGATCAGAAGTACCTGCAGTCTTTTGCCCTTCCTGAACTCTCTGCACTGTCTTTGCCAGAAACAGGAGTTGGCAGGATAGTGGTAAAACAGTCTATTGTGACTCTTTCTGTTCACTCTATGACTATCTTTTGCACTCTACTAGCAACAAAATGATATTTATTTGGTGAAATAAATCATCTCCCAGTATTTTTGACTAATAAAAATGATAGAGGCACTTCCAGTCTTGCATAAGTAAATATAGGAGTCTAGCAAATGGAAAGGGATTATTTTTTGGCCAGCAATAGTTATCAACATACCACTATCATACTTTAGGCCTGTTATCACAACTCTATCCCTGTAGTAGTAGAATATCTTGTCTTCCTAGTTAGTCTTGTTTCAGAAGCTTCTGAAGGAAATATTACAGATATAGATATAGCTGGACCCTGAAAGTTGCTTTTGCTGAGGATCTAAACCCCCACTAAAATATGGACAGAACCCAAAGAATCTCACTTTCATCTACAAACTGAATACCATTGCCACCCAGAAATTTTACTACCATTTAATGGGAGTTTAGCAGAATGTTTTATCCTCAGGCATGTACAAAACAAATACAACAACCCAATAGCAAGTAATCCAATCATCTGCCTTTCCAAGTATAAAAAATCCTTGAAGTCCACAAATTCTTCCCAGAGGGAAAGTTTGGAAAACCAGTGTTTTGAAACAGTTTCCCTGTCTACATATCTCACTGCAAATAATAAAGTTATTTTCTCTACCCTGTCTTTTGGCTCAGTATGCATCAACAGCAAATCCACTGAGTGTGATAACACTATCTCTTTAAAAAATAATGTCCTGGTATTTCTTCTAGCCTCAATCCTACCATTTAGTTGCTATTTGATACTAATTATAAATTTGGTTCACTCCACTTGCTGGATTTTCAAATTTAACTCCTATGAATCTTTCAAATAAAAAAATTTCTTGAAGCATAAAAAGAGAGATCTAAGATTTCAAAAAACCATACAGAACAAATTTTGGGGTGATTTTATGCCTCTTTGATAATTGTTGTTGAGTGCAATTCTTATTGAGATCTACCTGTGCTACTTTTGAGATCTGAAAAAAATATAATACTTGTAAATGATAAAGTTAAGAAACTATTTTCTTTCTTTTTTTTAGAGACTATTTTCTAACTCCAACTAATTTCAAATATAAAAAATACTAAGGATGAATTATCAGGTAACATAAAAAAAGGTCTTCAGTATCTATTCCTGATCTATTCTAATAAATATGAATGAAGGATTCCTTGGGGAGAAAAATCAATTTTAGGTAAAAAAAAAAAGCAAATAGAAAGCAATGCCAAAATGTCTTAAATTGAACAAATACCACTTGTGATGAGAGTACTGTGTCAGGAAGAGGTGACATTACTTAATACAGAAAGGAACCAGGCCATTTAAGTAAAGATTTTAATTAGATTGAATTATAATTAAAAAACAAATAGGATTAACAAATGAGACATTCTAAAGTGGGGATTAAGAGAAAACAATAGATCTGTACAGGAAAAGTCCTTTTTGTTTTGTTTTGCTTTGTTGTTGTTTTTCAGCTAGGGGTTACTCCTGGCTATGTGCTCAGAAATTGCTCCTGGCTTGGGGGGACCATAAGGGAATCTGGGGGATCATCAGTCGTAGGTCAGCCACATGCAAGGCAAATGCCCTACTGTGTACCACCTCTCCAGCCTCAGGAAAATTCTTTCTATTACACAACATAGAACAAGCTGAAAAGGAGAAGTTTAGTCTAAGACAACTTATTTAGCTTTGACAAAGAAGACTATCTCTCATCTTAGGTGAGTTCTTCTGGAATTTCTTGTGTGTGTGTGTGTGTGTGTGTGTGTGTGTGTGTGTGTGTGTGTTTATGACCATGGCTGTACTCTTGTGTTATTCCTGCTTTGTACTGGGGATTGCTCCTGGAAGTACTCTAGAGACCATTAGTACTCTAGATACTAAGAATCAAACTCGGAGAATCTGCCCTACTGCGTCCTACTGGGGGAACTGTGAACTGTGGGGACTCTCTTTCTCTGCTGTTTTCTTTGCTGAATTCTTGGAGCTCCCCCCAAAGAACAGAGCCCTGAGAAGTGAATGCAGAGGTCGCTGCAAGTTGGGGCTGCCAGCTGACTAATCAGTGAGTAAGAACCGGCTGGCTAAGGAGACTCCCAATTGGAG
>PVKC010001805.1:0-36313 GCA_004027635.1 Crocidura indochinensis
TTTTTTTTTTTTTTTTTTTTTTTTTTTTTTTTTTTTTTTTTTTTGGTTTTAAGATCACACCCAGCAGTGCTCAGGGGTCACTCCTGACTCCACACTCAGAAATCGCTCCTGGCAGGCTCAGGGGACCATACGGGATGCCGGGATTCGAACCACCTTTCTTCTGCATGAAAGGAAAACGCCTTACCTCCATGCTATCTCTCTGGCCTCCAGGAGCGATTTCTGAGAGCATAGCCAGAAGTAACCCCTAAACATAACTGAATGTGACAGAAAAAAAACTAAAAGCAAATAAACAGGGAAAAAAAGCAATCCAAAAGATCAATGAAATCCAAACTTGGTTCTTTGAAAAAATAAACAAGATTGATAAACCATTTACAAAACAATTAAGGAGAAACTTAATAAACCATATTAGAAATGAAAAAAGGGAGATCACTACAGATATTGCAGACATTCAAAGAGTAATCAGAGACTAGTTTGACAAACTCTATGCCCCAAAACATGGAAACCTGGAAAAAATGGATGAATTCTTGAGCTCATAAAATCTTCCAGTTAAACCAGGATTATTTAATATATCTAAACAGACCCATCACTACTGAGGAAATTAAAATGGCAATCAAAAGTCTTCCCAAAAACAAAAGCCCAGGCCCAGTTGGATTCACAACGAATTCTTTCAAGCCTTTCAAGACGAAGTACTACCAATCCTTTTCAGGCTCTTCCATGAAACTGAAGAAATAGAATCACATCCAAATAGTTTTTATAAAGCAAAAAACACCCTGATACCAAAATTAGAAAGAGATGCTGCCAAAAAAGAAAACTACAGACCAATATTCCTGATAAAAACAGATGCAAAGATCCTCAACAAAATCCTAGCAAATAGGATCCAACGCCTCATCATGAAGGTCATCACCAAGACCGCATCAAGTTTCATCCCCAAAAGCAAGGATATGTAAATCAATCAATATAATTCACCATATCAACAAAAAGGAAAATAAAAATTATATGATCTTATCAAGAGATACACAGGAAGCATTGGACAATTTCCAACATTCATTCTTTTTTTTTTTTTTTGGTTTTTGGGCCACACCCGGTGGTGCTCCTGGACTCCTGGCTATCTGCTCAGAAATAGCCCCTGGCAGGCACAGGGGACCATATGGGACACCGGGATTCCAAATAACCATCTTTAGTCCTGGAACAGCTGCTTGCAAGGCAAATGCCGCTGTGCTATCTCTCCGGGCCCCCAACATCCATTCTTAATCAAAAAAAAAATCTCATCAAATGACAATGAAAAGAACTTCTTAGTATAAGAGATAAACAGATGGGACTTTATTAAGCTGAGAAGCTTCTGCACTACAAAGGATATATTGCCTAGGATACAAAATCCACCCACTGACTGGGAGAAACTGATCACCCAACTCCCATCAGATAAGGGGCTAATATCTCAGATATACAAGCTACTGACAGACCTTACCCCATCAAAAAGGGAGAGATGATGGGGCCAGAGCAGTAGACAGAAGCAGGGTGCTTGCCTTGCACAGAGCTGATCCAGGATGAACTTTAGTTTGATCTCCCACATCCCATATGGTCCCCCAAGCCAGGAGCAATCTCTTTATCTTTTTCTTTTTTTGCCTTTTGGGTCACACCCTGTGACTCTTAGGGGTCATTCTTGGCTATGTGCTCAGATAGGATTCCAGGGATTAAATCAAGGTTTGTCCTGGATTGGCCATGTGCAAGGCAAATGCCCTACAGTTGTGCTATCTCTCCGGCCCCATACATGATATTTTTGATTACTATTTTAAATGGACTAGAGTCATTGATCTTTCTCTTCAGAATCATTTCTTGTATATAAGAATACAAATTATACAATCTATATAAAAAAGAAAGCTGACTTTAAAGCAAATTAATCTGCTGGACTAATTTTTTTTTTGCTAGAAGCATTTTTAGAACTCTTTGTGGTGAGTGCAGTTAGAGAAATTAACTACAATAACAAATATCATTACAATGGTAGTGAGAGAAGTAGTATACTTGTTGTGAATACAAGCAGGAGTGGGAAGGAGGGAGATGGGGCATTGCTGATGGGTTGTTGCACTGGTGAAGGGTTTTTTTTTTTTATATTTTTACAACTAAAATCCAACTATAAACATGTTTGTAATAATGGGGCTTAAATAAAAATATTATAAAAATAAATTAAAAATAAAAATGTCTTTCGGCCGGAGCAGTAGCACAAATGGTAAGGTATTTTCCTGCAGGACAGACCACAGTTCAATACCCCAGTGTCCAATATGGTTCCCCCAAGCCAGGGCTGATTTCTGAGTGCATAGCGAGGAATAACCCCTGAGCATCACCAAGGTGTGGCCCAAAACCCAAAAATAATGAAAAAGAAATTTTAATAAAAATTTCTTTAACCACCATGATTATAAGCCTAACTACAAACTTAGGTCTCAGTCATAAAATGAAAGCCCAGCCTTCACCTTTTCCTCACTCCTTGTCTTCAGAACAGTCATTCTATTTCTCTAAAAATCATTGCCATGATAGTTGTTAAGGTAGTTATTTCTCTTACCAGTCTTTCTGATAAGCTCTTTATCATGGAGCAGACCCATTTGGTCGCCTTCTCTATTGTTTCTGAGTATAATTATTATACTGTCTTTTATTTTCCTTATATCCCACAGATGAGTAAAGATAATTCTGTGTCTATCTCTCTCCCTCTGACTCATTTCACTTGGCATAATAGTCTTGATATTCATTCATATATAGGCAAATTTCATGATTTCAATTTTACTAGCAGCTTCATAGTATTCCATTGTGTATATGTACCATTTTCTTTATTTTTTTTTTAATTTTTATTTTTAGGTCACACCAAGTAGCACCAGGGGTAATTCCTGGCTATGCACTCAGCAACTGCTCTTGGCTGAGGGGATCATATAGGACGCCAGGAACCAGACTCCAGGTCCATCTGCTGCAAGGCAAATGAGCTTCTGCTGATCAATTACTCCATCCGCATTTTTTAGCTACTCATATGCTGCCAGGCTCCTAGATTGTTTCTAGATTCTGTCTATTTTAAATAGTGCTGCAATAAATACTGCAGAGGGCATTTTTGTGTTGTGTTTTGTTCCTAGGATATATCCCTAAGAGTGGTATTGTTGAATTATATAGGAGCTCAATTTTCAGTATTTGCGGAATACCCATATTGCTTTCCAAGTGCTGTAATCACTCCATTCTCAACAGCAGTGAATGGAAATACTTTTCTCCTTGCATCCAGGCCAGCACTGGCTTTTCTTGGTTTATTTCTTTTTTCTTAAAGTGTGAGTCTCTATGGCTTGTTCTTTTGATTTACATATCCCTGCTGATTAGTGATGTGGAGCACTTTTTCATATGCCTTTTAGCCATCTTTCTTTTTTTTCCTTTTTTTTTTTTTTTTTTTTAGGCCACATCCTGTGACTCTCAGGGGTTACTCCTGGCTATGATCTCAGAAATCGCTCCTACCTAGGGGGACCATATGGGACACCAATGATTAAACCGAGATCCGTCCTGGGTCAGCTGCATGCAAGGCAAATTCTCTATTGCTCCAGCCCCTCCATCTTTATTTCTTCTTTGGGAAAATGCTCATTTCTTCTCCCCACTTTTGGACGGCATTAGATGTTGTTGTTGTTGTTGTTGTTGTTTCTTGTTGTCAGTACCTTATAGAACTTAGGTATTAGTCCTTTTTTGATGAGTATTAGGTTTCTACCATTCCATGATGGATTAGTCACTGTTTCCTTTGAGGTATCATGATAGATTTGAAGTATCTTATCCTCGTGACTAGGTATCCTAGTCAGTGTTTCCTTTGAGGTGCATAAGCTTCTCAGTTTAATTCTCATTTTGTTAACTTCTACTTATACTTGTTTGGAAAATGAAGTTTCCTCTTTGAGATGCCTTTAGTCACAATGTTATGGAATGTTTTGGATCTCTTTTGGAGGGCATCCTTCAGACATGCCAGATTTGGTTGTATGCACTCTTTAACTCTGGAAATTTTACTACAATGATATTCTTGTTTTGTTTTTTGATTTTTTGTTTGTTTGATATTTTTGGGGGGAATCATACCAGGTGACTTTCAGGGGTTACTCCTGGCTATGTGCTCAAAACTCGCTCCTGGCTTAGGGAACCATATGGGACACTGGGGATCAAACCATATTTTTCTTGCCTAATTATTAAGGCAAGTACATAGTACTATATTGAATAGGAGTGGTGAAAGGGGGTAGTGTTTCCTTGTACCAGATTTTATTGTAACAGCTTTCAATTGTTCTCCATTAAGTATATTTAACATGGACTTGTAGTAAATGGCCTGGATGATGGTGGTGATTACCTGGCAACAATTTCAGGGCACTGCCAAACAGATTCCCCTTTCTGCCTCCTTAGATTCTTAATTACAGAGTTCCTTTCTTGTAATTGCCCTTTTTAGGGTTTCCATTTTCTCGTAATTCTTCTTTTGAAGAATTCAAGACTATACAAATCAATCCATTTATTCCAGGTTCTTCAACTTAAGATCACAGTGTTTTTAAAAGTAACGTATCATAGGACTGGTGGCGCAAGCAGTATAAGATGTTTGCCTTGCATACAGCTGGCCCAGGACAGACAGTGGTTCTATCCTCCGGTGTCTGATATAGTCCCCCAAGCCAGGAGCAATTTCTGAACGCACAGTCAAGAGTAACCCTTGAACATTACCAGGTGTGGCCCTAAAAAAATTTAATAAAATAACCTATCATATGGAATAGTTGAAATTTCCATTGTAATTTCTCCCTTTTCATTTCTGATCAAGTTTTTTGAACATGTTCTTTTCTATTCCTGAATCTAACTAGAAGTTTACCTACCTTGTTTTTTGTTTTTTATTTTTTAAAGAATCAACTTCTGGTTTCACTGATTCTTTTAACTGCTTTCGTGATTTCAATGGTGCTGATTTCTTATCTTGCTCTTACTATTACCATCGTTTTAATACCTTTTGTTTTTGTTGTTCCTTCCAATTTTTTGAAATGTGTGTTAGATTACTGATTTGCATTTTTTTCATATTGCTTAATGTAGGTCTGCAATGCTATGAATTTCTGATGTAGTACAGCTTTTGCTGAAACCCATAGGTTCCTACAACTTGTATCTTCTCTATCTTTGGTTTCAAGAAATCCTTTTATTTTCTCCTTTATTTCCACTTTGATTCAGTTACTATTTAGGAGTACTTTGTTCAAATTCCAGGGATTGAAATTTTACTCCATTTTCTTTTTCAAATTACATTCTACTTTCACGGCATTATGGCTAGGGAATATATTATATATAATTTGTTTATGAGTTTTTTAGTCACCTTTATTTAAAATTGTATTTATTTAAACACCATGATTACAAATGATTGTAGTTGTATGATTTCATTCATATAAAGAACACCCCACTTCACCAGTGCAACATTCCCACCAGAAGGTCCCAAATCTCCCTCGTCTCCACCCCACACACACACACCTGCATTCAAGACAGGTTTTCTACTTCCCTCATTCATTCACATTGTTAGGATAGTTCTCAATGTAGTTATTTCTCTAACTGCACTATCACTCTTTGTGGTAAGCTTCATGTCATGAGCTTCACCTTCCAGCCCTCATCTCTTTTGTCTCTGAGAATTATTGCAAAAATGTCTTTTATTTTCCTTAAAATCCACAGATCAGTAAGACTATTCTGCATCTATCTCTGTCCCTCTGACTTTTTCACTCAACATAATAAATTCCATGTACATCCATGTATAGGAAAATGTCATAACTTCCTCTCTCCTGACTGCTGCATAGTATTCCATTGTGTATATGTACCACAGTTTCTTTATCCACTCCTCTGTTGAAGAAGATCTTGAATGTTTCCAGAGTCTAGCTATTGCAAATAGTGCTGCAATGAATATAGGTGTGAGGAAGGGATTTTTGTATTATATTGTTGTGTTCCTTGGGTATATTCCTATGAATGGTAAAGCTGGATCATATAGGAGCTCAATTTCCAGTTTTTGGAGGCATCACCATATCGCTTTCCATAAAGGTTGGACTAGAGCACATTCCCACCAGCAGTGAAAAAGAATTCCTTTCTTTCCACATCCCCGAAAGCACTGATTGTTCTCAATCTTTGTGATGTGTGCCAATATCAGTGGAGTGAGGCGTTACCTCATACTTGTTTTGATTTGCATCTCCCTGATGATTAGTGATGTGGAACATATTTTCATGTGCCTTTTGGTCATTTGAATTTCATCTTTTACAAAGTGTTCAGTTCTTGTCCCCATTTTTTGATGAGGTTATATATATTTTTCCTATAAAGTTCTGTCAGTACCTTGTATATTTTGGATATTAGTCCTTTAACTGATGTGTATGGGGTGAATAATTTCTTTCACTCAGTGAGTGGCTTTTGTATTCTGGGTGCTATCTCCTTTGAGGTGCAGAAGTTTCTCAGCTTAATATAGTCCCAACTGTTTATCTCTGCTTCCACTTGTTTGGAAAGTGCTGTTTCCTCCTTAAAGATGTCTTTAGTCTCAATGTCATGGAGTGTTTTACCTACGTGTTGATCTATACACCTTATAGTTTCAGATCTGATACCTAGGTCTTTAATCCATTTGTATTTTACCTTCAAACATGATGTTAGCTGGGGCCTGAGTTAGCTTTTTTGCAAGTGCTAACCAGTTGTGCCAACACCACTTGAAGAGGCTTTCCTTATTCCATTTAGTATTTCTTGCTCCTTTATCAAAAACTAGGTGGTTGTGTGTCTGGGGAACATTCTGAGTACTCAAGGCTACTTCACTGATCTGAGGGTCTGTATTTATTCCAAAACCATGCTGTTTAGATCATTATTGCTTTGTAATACAGCTTAAAATTGGAGAAAGTAATGCCTCCCATATTTCTTTTCCTAAGGACTACTTTAACTATTCGATGTTTATTGTTCCAAATGAATTTCAGAAGTGTATGATCCACATCTTTGAAGAATGTCATAGGTATCTTTAGAGGAATCGCGATAAATCTGTACAATGTTTTTGGAAGTATTGCCATTTTAATAATGTTGACCCTGCCAATCCATGAGTAGGGTATGTGTTTCCATTTCCTCTCTTATTTCTTATTATTGTGCCCTCTCTTATTTCTTTGAGAAGTGTTTTATAGTTTTCTTTGTATAGATCCTTCACATCTTTAGTCAGGTTGACTCCAAGATATTTGAGTTTATGTGGCACTAATGTGAATGGGGTTGTTTTCTTAATGTCCATTTCTTCCCTATTATTGGTGTATAAAAAGACCATTGATTTTTCTGTATAATTAATTTTGTAGCCTGCCACATTGCTATATGAATCTATTATTTCTAGAAGCCGTTTGGTGGAGCCTTTAGAGTTTTTTAAGTAAGAGTATCATGTCATCTGCAAACAGCGAGAGCTTGACTTCTTCCTTTCCTATCTGGATTCCCTTGATATCTTTTTCTTGTCTAATCGCTATAGCAAGTACTTCCAGTACTCTGTTGAATAGGAGTGGTGAGAAAGGACAGGCTTGTCTTGTCCCAGAGTTTAGAGGAAAGGCTTTTATTTTTTTCTACATTGAGGATATTTGACATTGGATTGTGATAGATGGCCTTAACTATATTGAGAAAGGCTCCTTTCATTCCCATCTTGCTGAGAGTTTTCATCAAGAATGGGTGTTGGAACTTATCAAATACTTTCTCTGTGTCTATTGATATGATCATGTAATTTTAATTTTTCTTGTTGATGTTGTGTATTATGTTGATAGATTTACAGATATTAAACCATCCTTGCATTCCTGGGATGAAACCTACTTGATCGTAGTGAATGGTATTCTTGATGAGGCATTGGATCCTGTTTGCCAGAATTTTTTTGAAAATCTTTGCATCTGCGTTCATCAGGGATATTGGTCTGTAATTTTCTTTTATGGCAGCACCCCTATCTGGTTTTGGTATTAAAATGATGTTGGCTTCATAAAAGCTATTTGGAAGTATTCCTGTTTTTTCAGTTTCATGAAAGAGCCTGGTCAGGATTGGTAGTAGTTCCTCTTGAAAGGTTTCAAAGAATTCATTTGTGAATCCATCAGGGCCTGCTGGGCTTTTGTTTTGGGGCAAATTTTTTATTACAGTCTTAATTTTCTCAATAGTGATGGGGGGTGTTGAGATATACTACATCTTCTTTATTCAACTGTGGAAGGCTATGAGTTCAAAAATTTATCCATTTCTTCCAGGTTCTCATATTTAGTGGAAAAGAGTTTCTCAAAGTAGTCTCTGAATGAATACCCTTTGAATCTGCAGTATCTGTAGTGATCTCCCCCTTTTCATTTCTTTTTTTTTGTTTGTTTGTTTTTTGTTTTTGGGTCACACCCGGCAGTGCTCAAGGGTTACTCCTGGCTCCATGCTCAGAAATTGCTCCTGGCAGGCACGGGGGACTATATGGGGCACCGGGATTCAAACCAATGACCTTTTGCATGAAAGGCAAATGCCTTACCTCCATGCTATCTCCCGTCCCCCCTCCTTTCATTTCTAATACGAGTTATCAAGTTTCTCTTCCTCTCTTTCTTAGTAAGGTTTGCCAATGGTCTGTCAATCCTGTTTATTTTTTCAAAGAACCAACTTCTACTTTCATTGATCTTTCAGACTGTTTTTTTTTTTTTTTTTTTTTTTTTTGGTTTTTGGGCCACACCCGTTGATGCTCAGGGGTTACTCCTGGCCATTCGCTCAGAAGTCGCTCCTGGCAGGCACAGGGGACCATATGGGGAACCGGGGATCGAACCGCAGTCCGACCTAGGTTAGCTCAGGCACCTTATCTCCAGCGCCACCGCCCGGCCCCTGATCTTTCAGATTGTTTTATGTGTTTCCACTTCATTGATTTCTGCTCTCAACTTTGTTATTTCTTCTGTCTCCCTATATTTGGTTCCTTTTGTTGATCATTTTCTAATTCTATAAGCTGCACCATTAAGCTATTCATGTATGCTCCTTCTTCCTTCCTGATGAGTGCTTGCAAACCTATAAATTTTCCTCTCAGCACCACTTTTGCTGTATCTCATAGGTTCTGATAGTTTGTTTTCATTGTCGTTTGTTTCCAGGAAAGTTTTCATTTCATCTCGGACCCATTGGTTGTTCAGTAGTAGACTGTTTAATTTCCAGCTGTTAAAGTTTTTCTTGTGTCTCCCATTGTAGTTCACAGCTAAAGTAGCCTGCAAAATTTCTATCCTCTTGATTTTATGGAGGTATGTTTTATGTGCCAGCATGTGGTCTAGCCTGGAGAATGACCCATATATGTTGGAAAAGAATGTGTATCCATTTCTGAGGATGGAGTGTCCTATATATACCTACTAGGCCTCTTTCTTCCATTTCTTTTCAGGTCTTGTATATTTTTGTTGGGTTTCCATCTGGTTGACCTATCAAGTACTGATAGGCCCATGTTGGGGTCTCCCACAATTATTGTTATTGATATCCTCTTTCAGATTTGTCAACAATTGTATTAAATACTTTGCTGGTTCCTCATTGGGAGCGTATATGTTTAGGAAAGTGATTTCCTCCTGCTGCACATATCTCTTGACTAGTAAAAATATATCCATTTTGTCCCTTACAACTTTTCTGAGAATAAAGTTTGTGTCATCTGATATTAATATGGCCACTCCAGCTTTTTTAAGGGTGTTGTTTGCTTGGATGATTTTCCTCCAGTCTTTGATTTTGAGTCCATGTTTATTCTGACTATTCAGGTCTGTTTCTTGTAGGCAGCAGAAGGTTGGGTTCAGTTTTAATCCATTTCACCACTCTTTCTCTCTTAACAGGTGCATTTAGTTCATTGACATTAAAGAGTTAATTTTCGGGGCCGGCGGTGGCGCTGGAGATAAGATGCCAGCGCTAACCTAGGACAGACTGCGGTTCGATCCCCCAGTTCCACATATGGTCCCCCATGCCTGCCAGGAGCGACTTCTGAGCGAATAGCCAGGAGTAACCCCTGAGCGTCACCGGGTGTGGCCCAAAAACAAAAAAAAAAAAAAAAAAGTTAATTTTCATGAGATTTAGTGCCATCTTTGAGTAGAAGTTTGTTGTTTGTTGGTCTGTCTTGTCTTAAAGTATACCTTTCAGTTTTTCTTTTAAGGCTGGTTTTGAGTCTGTAAAGTTTCTGAGCTATTGTTTATATATGAAGTTACGTATACTTCCTCCATACCTGAAAGGGAATTTTGCTGAGTGCAGTATTCTAGGCAAATTATTTATTTCATTGAGTTTTGTCACTATGTCCCACCACTGCCTTCTGGTCTTGAGTGATTCTGGTGACAGGTCTGCTGTAAATTTCAAGAATGCTCCTTTGAATGTTATTTCCCTTTTTGATCTTGCTGCTCTCAAAATGCTGTATCTGTGGGATTCATCATAGTGACTAGGATGTGTCTTGGGTTGTTTTTCCTGGGGTCTCTTTTAGCTGGTACTATTCAGGCATGCAGGATTTGTACACATGTATTCTTTAGCTCTGGTAGTTTCTCCATGATGATGTTCTTGACATTTGATTCTTCCTGGAGATTTTCTTCTTGGGTCTCTGGGACTACAATGATTCTTAAGTTGTTTCTGTTGACCTTATCAAAGACTTCTATTTTCATCTGTTCACATTCTTTGAGTAATTTGTCCATTGTCTGATCATTTGCTTTAAGGCTTTTTTCCAGTCTCTTCTGCTGTATGAAGTTGCTATGTATCTCATCTTCCAGGACACTAATTCTAGCCTCAACTGCTGTTACCCTGTTCAATAAGTCTACTGAGTTTTTAAGACCTGTTATTTTAGTTTGGAGTTTTCTGATTTCTATCTTCATATTCTCTTGATTCTTATTAGTGTCTGTTCTATACTTTCTTTGAGTTCTGTGAACATCCTCCATATTTCTTCTCTTAACTCCATATCTGAAGTACTAACTAGGTGGTTCACCATTGTTGGATCATCAGAGTTGTCATCTTCATTCTCTATGCTTGATGTTGGTCTGCCTAGTTTCCTCATTTTTTAGTCATCTTTAATATTTGACCTATCAGGCAGACTGTTCGATGTTCAATGGAAAAAATGTATGTTCTTGTTTTGGAAAATAAAGAGCCCTATATATGTCCGATAATTCTAGTACTTTTAGTTGTTAATATAGGGCTCTTGTCTCTTTAATCATAATCCATGAGGTTGATCTCTCTAGTATGGAAAGTGGAGTAGTCAAGACTTCCACTATTATTTCTGTTCTTGTATTTCTTTCAGTTTATGAACTCTGTTGGGCCTTCAATTAGTGCATACATGTTCATGTAGTTCTTGAATGGTAATTGCCTTAACCAGCAGGTTGTCTCCAATTCATTTCTTTATAAAGAATGTGATTTGGTCTGATATAACTATGGCTTTCACAGATACTTTTTTCTTCCTTTTGCTTGGATTATTGTGCTCCATCCTCTCACTCTGAGTATGTATTTATCCTTTAGGTCTAGGTATGTTTCCTATAGAGATGGTCAAATTCTGTGTCCTGATCCACCTATCTACTCTGTACCCTTTTTTGTCTGTGAAGATTTTTTGGGGTGGGGGCCATCCCAGCAGTGCTCAAGAGGTTACTTCTGATCTAAGGTTAAGCTCATTCCTGATTGTGCTCAGGGGGCCATGTGAGATTTAGTGATTAAAGCTGGGACTGTCATGTGCCTTCTAACTCCCTTCTAACTGTGCACTATCACTCCAGTACTTCTGTGCCCTTTCTATAGGGTAGTTTATTCCATTAACACTGAGAGAGATTAATTCTGCATAGGATTGTGCTGCTATTTTTGTGTATGTGTATAGAATCTAGCTATTGTGTTTTTTATAGGTGACCTTTCAGTAACTCTTCAGAGGATCAGTCTAATTTTCACAAATGCTATCATTTCTTGTTTGTTTGAAAGGTTTTTATTTCTCCCTCAAGTCTACAAAGATAGTTTTACAGGATATTAGACTGTGCTATAGGAGGAAAATTTTTTCATTTGATACTCTGAATACGTCATTCCATTTTTCCTGCCTTGTAAGATATATAGAAAGTCTGTTGTATTCCTATACTGCTTCCCTTATATTTGAGGGTTGTTGGTTTTTTTCTTTATTGCTACTTTAAGTAAAGCTTCTCATTTAGGATTTCACCATTATGTATCTTAGTGTTGGATTGTTTGTATTTCTTTGTTACTCTGTGCCTCCTGATTACAGATACTCCTTACTTAATGACCTACCTATTTAGCAACCACTCTCATTTACGACCATCTCTTCATCATTATTTTATTTTATTTTAAATATCCTTTTTCAACCTTGTACACTCTACAGTACAATACTGTAGTTTTTGGTGCGTAAATGTACCTACTTTACTAAATTTATATTCTGCAATACATTGCCATACTGTGTGTAAATTACACAACCTATGCAAATTAAAACAAGTACAAGTTTTCAGTTTGATCTTCTATTTTACTTATTCAGAATACTGTATTTCAAGTACTATGCATATACTGTACTACTGTATACAGTAGGTGTAGTTTGATCCCCCTGTCGTCCCATATGGTCCCCCAAGCCAGGAGGGATTTCTGAACCCATATCCAGGAGAAAAGCCTGAGTATCACGGGTGTGACTGAAAAGCCAAAAAAAAAAAAAAAAAAGGATTCTCAACATGAAAAGAAACGAACACTCAGCTGCTATTGAGTTGCTCTCAGTGACCCCTCTTCCTTTATTCCTTTATCTCCCTTCATCATGAACTTTTGCTTGCTACCAGATTCGGGGGCTGAGAAGTCTCCACTTGAGGGTATTTACTGATATGTGACTGCTGGGAGACATCTTCCCTAGACTCCACAAAACCAAATAACAGGCTGAATCTGTGCTCCAGATCTTACCGCTACCCAGTCTATTTCAAAAGACTTAAAAAGGACATAAATCTCTTTTGAATTATCTTTTTAGATATATCCCTTTAATAGACATAACCATTATTGGATATCTCCTTATACTATACAGCAGCAATTTCCTACATCTTCAGAATCTGTTTAGTGAGGAATTCTAGTAGGCATGTCTTTGTTTAGAGGTCATGTAAGAAAAAGGTTATGGGGATTGTTGGTCCTGATACCATGGTCCCCACATGCACCAGTAATACCTTGTGGCGTTGTTCTTTTTTTGTACAGACACATTAAAATGGGAAAAGTTTACATATACAAACAAGTTCTTACCTAACAGAGGTAAGAACGCAACATTTTATACTGCAGTGAGATCTTACATCCTGAATACTTGGCATAGTGGCTTGGTTTGGACTTCAGTTGATTGGACATTGACTCACCCCTCAACCATGGACACCATCTGCAAAAACAAACACTGTTTCCTACAACCATAACCAGGAATAAAAATTCTACCAAGAAAGACCCCAACATGCCATGGTACTGACTTACTCCAAAGACGATCCTTATGACACCCTGATAACCTAAGAACAGCAATAGTCTGTGTTCAGGACAGAATTCTCTCCATTGCTATGTAATGGTGAAACAAAACAAGAAGACACTACACACCACCCGGATTTCAACATAGGACCTGTACAGAAACTAGGATCTATAACTACAGAAATCTGACAACAACAACTGTGATGTTGAAGAGTTGTTTCTGAGAATGACTAAGGGGTTCAACAACATAGTATGCCTGGAGCCTGGAGTTGTTCTTATGCCAAATACTTCAGGGGTAAGTTTTTCCTGTTTTAGGTCAAAATTTCCTTCCAATGTCTTCCATATTTTACTGTGCCTATGTAGGCAAACAACAATAACTGTTACAAGCACACATCATTTTTTTAGTGTATCTCATAACTTTAAAAGGAAAAGCATTCTAAACCTTCTGCTATTGCAGGGGTGGCAAACAAGTACGACACAAAGAGCCAAAATTTTAAACTGTGAGAGAGTCAGAGAGCCACACCACACGGTGACCTGCCAAACCAGACAAACACTCACACAAAAGCATATAATTTTAACAATAATATATTAAACGCACATTGCATTTTGCCATTTTGAGTGAGGGTAAAAATCCTGCAGTGATGGTGAGGGTGTGCTGTGTCCTCCACACTAAGAACTAATAGTAAGATGTGACCCAACATATGACACACGGGTCCCCCACTCACTGGCCCGTGCAGTTGTTTCCGAGGGATAGGTCAGATGGAAGCTCAATCTGTAGGTTTCCTTTTTAAGGAATATCCATATTGTTTTTCAAAAAGGCTGAATTAATCAGCATTCTCATCAGCAGTGAATTAGAGTCCCTTTCTGCCTGTATTTGAACCAGCACTAGCTGTTTTCGTTCTTTATGATATATGGCAGTCTCTGTGTCGTGAGATGGCATCTCATTGTTATTTTAATTTGCATCTCCCTCATATTGATGATACAGAGCATTTTTTTTTTTTTTGGTTTTTGGGCCACACCCAGTGACGCTCAGGGGTTACTCCTGGCTATGCGCTCAGAAGTCGCCCCTGGCCTGGGGTACCATATGGGGCACGGGGGATCGAACCGCGGTCTGTCCAAGGCTAGCGCGGTAAAGCAGGCACCTTACCTTCAGCGCCACCGCCCGGCCCCACAGAGCATATTTTAATGTGTCTTTTGACTATCTGTATTTCTTCTTTAAGAAAATATTTGTTTCTTCTCCCAATGATTCAATGCAGATAATTGGTTTTTTCTTGTTAAGCTCTACCAGTGTCTTGTATATTTTGGATATTAACCCTTATCAGATGGGTATTGGGTGATTAGTTTCTCTCATTCTGTGGGTAGTCTTTCTATCCTAGCCACCAGTTCCTTTGAGTACAGAAGCTTCTTGGTTTTATGTAGTTCCTTTGTTTATCTTTGCTTCCCTTGGCCAGTTGTTTTTCTAGATATGAGATGACAAAGTGCTGAACCAATGCTACAGATTCCTAAATGTTAAACGTTTCCTTGTCTCATAGAAGAGCTGCTCTCAAAATAAAGAACAGAAATAACTCATTCTCATCATTCCAGACCTCTAGCAGATGACTCAGTTCTATTGAACAGATTTTTTAAAATGAAAGATTATCAAAATTCTGGTATTCCTTTCAATTCTTATCTTATGTACTATACAAAGAAGAATTTCTAGCAAATTCTTATATCTGCAGATGCCAACTAAAACAATATAAAAAAATATTATTGTAGACTATATTGTATTTTGAGGCCCTTGCTTGAATAACAAGTCTCTTAAGGGAGAATTTGAAGGCTTAAAAACCCAAAACTTGTTCAAGTTGATCACCCAACAAATTAAACTTAAAAAACAACAACCTGGTTTTGTGATTTTGGAGCCATACCTAGCTAGCACTGTTGGGGTTTTTATTTCTGGCTCTATGATCAGGGACCATTCCTGGTGGTAATCAGGAGACCATATGTGGTATCAGATATCAAACCCATGTTGACCATTTGCAACACAAGTATCTTGTTTCCCAGGAAAACTATGTAACCAGCACAGAAAAAGTAAAATTTTAACTCATTTATCAAAATGAAATGGTAAGCCCAACAAGTTTCATACAGTATACATTATAAATGCTTCTGAAACATTAAAAAATACTCATTATTGAAGCTTCACTCTGTCTGCATCAGCTTCCCATAAACTTGATCCTTATATTTATGATCACTATGTATAATACAATTACTTACATATTTAAATTATTTTAATTATGTATAATATAATTAAGGAATTCTACATGTTGCAATAGACTCTATACAAAACTTCTGAGATTGCAGTTATTAAAGTTAATGTTACTTAGCCAACTCAGATTAATATATTTATTATTAAAAAATATATAATTCCTTGGGATAACATATTCTGGTCACAAAGAGCACAAACTCCTTAAAATACACAAAGAACCAGATGACTCAGAAAGACACTACAGAGGGTCGGTGAGGTGGCACTAGAGGTAAGGTGCCTTCCTTGCAAGCGCTAACCAAGGAAGGACCAAGGTTCAATCCCCCGGTGTCCCATATGATCCCCCCAAGCCAGGGGCAATTTCTGAGCCCTTAGCCAGGAGTAACCCCTGAGCATCAAACGGGTGTGGCCCAAAAACACAAAACAAAACAAAACAAGACACTACAGGGTTACCATCAAAGCATAGGTCAAGACTTTACTGAAATAAACAGAACTTAATGTTTATCATCACAGTCATAAAGACAGAATCAGATTCTGCAGAACAGCATCTTGGCTTTGGATCTCCAAGTTTTTCAGTATACCCAATTTTTCTGAGAGGCAAAAAGAAAATAACTTCTACATAAACCCAATTTCTCTGAAAGGTAAAAAGAAAGTAACTTCTACATAAGTCCTAAGTAACAGAAGATACAATCTTCAGCCAGTGGAGGCGCAGAGCAGAGAATATGGCACAATCATACTGGTAGATATAATAGCAAATATGCCAACAAGATAATTTAAAGAACACAATAAACCCACCAAGAACCAGGGGGAAGGCCCAGGTATTCCCCAGCATTACAGATTCAAGTAGCATAGCATTCTCAAGAATTTCAATGGAGTTACTATGTCTTCAGAGTACTGCTTGAGTATTCCTACCCCTGAAAAAATAAATGAAAATTAGGGGCCGGGCGGTGGCGCTGTAGGTAAAGTGCCTGCCTTGCCTACACTAGCCTAGGACGGACCGCGGTTCGATCCCCCTGTTCCCCACATGGTCCTCCAAGCCAGGAGTGACTTCTGAGCGCATAGCCAGGAGTAACTCCTGAGCATCACCAGGTGTGGCCCAAAAACCAAAAAAAAATAAAACAAAATAAATGAAAATTAAAAAGACAAGTGAGCAACTAAAGTGGAAGAAATTTATTCTAGTTATCAAAAATTAAAACTCAATGCTGTTTTAAATTCAGTTTTCAAAAGTTTTATTAACTAATGTCTCATGAAGACAGTGAGATATAAATATACTGCTCAACTCCAATAAACTTTTTTTGGGGGTGAATGTGAAGTTCTGTAGTGTTCAGGGGCCCCAGGGTTCAGTACTGATGGTGCAGATGAGGGGCCAACTTGGCTATAAACTAAAGTGCCAGAAATCAAGTCCAGGTATCCACATGCCAGGCACACACTAAAACCCTTTAAGCTATCACTCAAGTCTTCCAACAAATTTTCTACATAGAAGTCATGAATGGGACTGTAGGCAGGACACTTGCCTTGCACACAGTTGACACGAGTTCAATCCCAGGCACCTCAGATGCTCCCTGCAGCATCACCAGGAATGATCCTTGACTATAGAGCGGGGGTCTCAAACTCAATTTACCTGGAGCCGCATGAGGCAAAGTCATTATTAACCCTTTTAATTATATCTTCTGAACATGAATAGAACATTGAGTGAAGATCATGAACAGTTCTTCTGAACATGGCATCTTTTGCCTATTCCTTGCTGCCAGAGACTTGAGCGCTTCTTCTCACAAATCTGAACCACATTTGGCTTTTAGAGAGGAAGCAGTTGAGACCCTCAATATGGCTTAAAGATGATCATTAAGTCTAGACCTGTACTTTGACTTACTGAAGTTCAATGTGGAGAATAACATTTCACACAAATATGTGCTACCAAAAAGGTACATGGTGCGCTTGAACATTCAGGAAAGCTCAGGGAAGCTGGGGGGCAATTCTCTCAAAAATTGCCCATGCATGTCTGCTTTTCCACTAATCTCCCTGAACTTGGCTTTGAGATCAGAATTGCATTGCAGGTTAATGAGCTCCATTTGAAGCACAGTAGGGGCATCTTGCACATCAAAGGAAAGGGGGTCCACGAAAATTTGGAAAGTGGCTCTGTGCTTTTTGAAGTCTGCAAATCTATGATCAAATTCCTTCTCTAGCTTAAAAATAGCATCAACATATTTCTCAGAACTGAATAGTATGCCTGCATCCACAAGTTCCTTGGATGCTGGGAAATGGCAACGGTTTGTCTGAGAGAGCTGGGATTTCCATAACACAAGTTTTGTGGAGAATGCTCTCACGTTGTCATAGGCAGCACTGATAAGCTGCCCCGGACCCTGTAATTTGTTTAGTACATTCAGCTTAAGTGTGATGTCAACAAGAAAAGCTAAGTCCATTAGCCATTTGTGATCACTCAACTCAGAAACAGCATTCCCCTCCTCCATGAAGGCTTTCACTTTTCTCAACTCAAAAAAACTTTTCAGGACATTTCCCCTCCTGAGTCAACGTACTTCGGTGAAATAGAGAACATCTCCATTTCCTCTAAAAATGCACCGAACCTCCTGTGCTTTAAGTCCCTGGATCTGATTTGGTTTATGCATTTCACAACAACAGACATCACACTGTCACACGGCAGGTATCTGCTGCAAAGGGCCAGCTGACAGGTAATGCAGTGAAGAGCAATGGCCTTCTCTACACCCTCTCTTCAAGTTTTTTTTGAACAAGTGCCACCAGTTCATTTTTCCTCCCTGTCATCAATGGTGCTCCATTGGTTATTGTTCCAACAAACCTCTTCCACGGCAAACCTGCATTATCAATGGCATCACACAGATAATGAAATATCTCATTAGCGGTGGTCTGGCCATGCATTGGAATTATTGTAAGCAGCTCCACTTTCTTTTTTTTCTCTTTTTTTTTTGGTTTTTGGGCCACACCCAGTGACGCTCAGGGGTTACTCCTGGCTATTTGCTCAGAAGTCGCTCCTGGCAGGCACGGGGGACCATATCGGGAACGGGGGGATCGAACCACGGTCCGTCCTAGGTTAGCGCAGGCAAGGCAGGCACCTTACCTGCAGCGCCACGCCCGGCCCCAACAGCTCCACTTTCAATTCAAAATTGCAATCAACACCACATACATAAATTTTGAGCTGCGCAATATCTGTTATATCTGTGCCCTTGTCAAGAGCAAGAGAGTATGCATCAAAACATTTGGCTTTCTCACACAGTTGATGATAAATATTACTTGACATTTCAGAAATCTGCTCTGCCACCACAGTGTTGGCACAAAGGCTGATTTTGCTAAAATGACCTTTCTTTTCCAGACAGATAATACTAGCAGCCTGTAACATGCATTTTTTAACAAACTCTCCTTCTGTAAATGGTTTACCTGCCTTAGCAATCATCTCACTAACCATGTAACTAGCTTTGACTGATGCAACATTCTCTTTGGTTGCTTTCTTGAAGAAATCTTGTTGCCTCATTAGACATCCTTTAAGACTGGCAACCCGCTTGGCTCTCTCATTTCCTTGATATTTTACACATTCCTCGGCATGTTTAGGTGAATAATGGCGTTTCAAGTTGTATTCCTTGTGCACTGCAACTTTGTCTGAACAAATAAGACATGTGGGGGCCGTGCGGTGGTACTGGAGGTAAGGTGCCTTCCTTGCCTGCTCTAGCCTAAGACAGACCGCGGTTCGATCCCCCGGTTTCCCATATGGTCCCCCAAGCCAGGAGCGACTTCTGAGCACATAGCCAGGAGAAACCCCTGAGCGTCACTGGGTGTGGCCTCCAAAAAAAAACCAAAAAAAAAGAAAAAAAAACACACACACACAAATAAGACATGTGGAGATGCCCCTGTGCTCAACAAAGAAACTGCGTCTCCCACTTTTCCTGAAATTGTCTGTGCTCGTCATCAATCTTTCTCTTCACTGCAGGCTTTGATAAAGTCATGATGAGGGTATGACAAAATCTAATTCTGTAATAAACTTCTCTACCTTCTCTCCCTTAGGCATTCAATAATGCAAGGGACAGCAGGCAGGAGCAGCGGAAATGACGTCTGTGCTAGGCACAAAATATTCGCGATTATTCACTTACCAAATATTCGCAATAAAAAATCACATTAGTAAGAAAATATCGCAAAAAAATTTTATTAAATATTTGGATACCCCGAATGGAACAGCGATTTTTATTGCAATTATTTGGTAATAGAATAAGCACGAATACTGCGATATTTGAAGGAATGCCACGGGCCACAAAACGTTGTTCGGAGGGCTGCAAACATCCTGCGGTCCGCAAGTTTGAGACCCCTGCTATAGAGCCAGAAGTAAGCCTTGAACTGTCATTCCTGTCAGGAATGGCCCAAAAATAAAGCAAAAAGCCAAAAATAATATCTTCCATTAATGAACAACTACACTGCAATCTGTTATTCAGTCAAACCCTTCAGTATCTCATGAAGCTATTCAAGAACTTCCCACAATCAAGTTATTGTCTGACCATTTTAGAATTTATATTTTTAAAAATCCACATTAAGGCCCTATTGATAGCACAGCAGGTAGAATGCTTGTCTTGTATGTTAAAGACCCAGGTTCAAACCCCAGCATCCCAAATGGTTCCCTGATCTCTCCCAGGAGTAGCTCCTGACCACAGAGTCATTAGTAATCCCTAAGCATCTCCATAGGTGGCCCAAATCAAAAAAGAAAAAAAATTTCACATTACAAAACCCAAATGACAGAGAATGGGTAAAAAATGTGTCACATACGTGCACAATCAAATACAATGTGTTCACAACAGAAGATGAAATCATGCAACGTGTTACAACCTGGATGGAACTGAACAGGGTACTGTTAAATAAATTCAGAGGGAGAAGAATAAAAAAATAAGTTGTCACTGATCTGTAATATATAGATTAACAAGACAAGGGGCTAAAAGATGTCCAATGTGGGCAAATCCTCAGTAAATCCTTAGCTCTGAACTGAATAAATAAGAATGCCATGGATAGATTTATGAAGAGGTAGACTAATGTTACCATAGGACATTGACCAGGGGCAATGGACATTTGTGATATAGTGGTCAGGTAATTAAATATAAAAAAAAAAAAACTTGAGTGCCAAAATGACAAAATTTCAGATAGGGAATTTGCATTTGGCAGACTTGGGTTCAAACCCTGATATCACACATGGTCCCCAAGCATAACCAGGAATAATTCCTAAATGCAGAGTCAGGAATAACTCCTGAGCAATACTCTATGAAGATCAAAGTCAAAAACCAAAAAACAAAGAATCAACACCCTGTTAAACATATGATCCAAACTATAATTATTTTTTTAAGAGTTTGCTAGAAGGAGAAGGGGAAGTAGGAAGGAACCTTAATAAATTAAGGACAAAGTCACTGGTAGATTTAGAGTTGGACTATTATATGTATGAAACTCTACTATTACCAGCATTATAAATCATATTGCCTAAATAAAAGCTTGAAAAAATCTTAATTAACTAATTTGGGCAAGTTCATAACATATAATCAGCTGTCAAAGTCCAAAGGTTTATTCCCACTACTATTAATACTCCAAAGCCCAGGGAGTGGCTTCCAGTTAGACTTGCTGTCCAGGCAGCATACACATAACACAGAAGATATTCTCAAGGTTAGTTGAACCCTAACAAAGAATTGAAGCATGAACTTATCTTAGATCACATCTGCTTTTCATGATTGACAGACACTACACTACCCTATTATCACAATTACCCTATTACCAGTTCCCTTAAATGAAATAAGCACATTAGGGCCCGGGAGATAGCATGGAGGTAAGGCGTTTGCCTTTCATGCAAAAGGTCATCAGTTCGAATGCCGGTGCCCCATATGGTCCCCCGTGCCTGCCAGGAGCAATTTCTGAGCATGGAGCCAGGAGTAACCCCTGAGCACTGCCGGGTGTGACCCCCCAAAAAAAAAGAAATAAGCACATTAGCCAATTTTTTTACTATCAGACTCCAATATTTTAAGTAGTGCTTCAAATATTTTTATATGTGCTATGGTATAAAGAAATGAACATTTAAACAACACAATAAAGAAAAAACAACACTGTTCTTGGTGAAGTATAACTTGAGAGTTGTGAGAAGTCCATGTGGCAGGGTTAAAAAGATTCCTATTTTGCCTCTCAGGTAATAAAGTTACAAAGTACTAAGGAGCTATCAAGACCACATTTCCTGGTTCCTCCTTCTTAAGGAACTTATTTAAAATCTATCAACTTATTTTAGAAAGTAAACTTTAGGGGCCGGGCGGTGGCGCTGGAGATAAGGTGCCTGCGCTAACCTAGGACGGACCGCGGTTCGATCCCCCGGTTCCCCATATGGTCCCCCGTGCCTGCCAGGAGCGACTTCTGAGCGAATAGCCAGGAGTAACCCCTGAGTGTCGCCGAGTGTGGCCCAAAAACCAAAAAGAAAGTAAACTTTATCCATTCTTCCATTTTCTGCATAAAAATTAATTAGGTACTTGCCTTACATGCAGCTGACCCAGGTTTGGTCCCCAGTACCCCAGATCACTCCTGAGCCCATAAGAAATGATCAGAGTACAGAGCCAGGACTAAGTCCAGAACACAGCCTGGTGTAGCCCAGATATAGTATCTATGAAGCACTTTTCTAAACCCATCTCTTCCATTTGACTATTCCTAAATTTCTTTACAATAAATAAGTAAATGTAAAAGGTCATTTTTTGCATTCTGTGAGATAATCCATCAAATCATTGAACCAATGTAGATAGAGGATAGAAAAAAAATGAAGTTTTTTTTGCCATCAACAGAAGGGTAGATAGCCTGGGCATCCAATTTGCAGTTAGAGATAAAATAGGAGTAGTTTGTGCAACTCAACCATTTGCAGTTGGTCAGCAATTGTGTCCAGGGAGATAAGGACTGGAAAAATAAAAAGTTAGTCCCAATCTTCACCAAAATTCTGCTTTCATCTTTACATGACAGAGAAGAATTTCTGGAGAAGAGAAATAGAAGAAAATAGTTTTATTTAGGCAGAAGAAAAGAGGAAAAGGGTAATCTCAAAAAATAAATGAAAGAAATTATATGCTCCGTGTAAGAATGCAGAAAACTCCAGAGTGGAATGTGTATCATTCTGCAAAATCACTTTTATAGTATTTTTACACACTGCCCTAGCTTTTCTATGTAGATAAGGGCCATATGTGGGGCACTGTTGAGGAAAAAGAAGTTTGAGCCATGGTAATCTTTTGAAGTTAAGAGTTTTTTCAAGGGGACCGGGCGGTGGCGCTGAAGGTAAGGTGCCAGCCTTGCCTGCGCTAGCCTTGGACAGATGGCAGTTCGATCCCCTGGTTTCCCATATGGTCCCCCAAGCCAGGAGCGAATTCTGAGCGCATAGCCAGGAGCGAATTCTGAGCGCATAGCCAGGAGTAACCCCTGCGCGTCAGCGGGTGTGGCCCAATAACCAAAAATAAAAAAAAAATAAAAGAGTTTTTTCAAGGGGCCAGAATGATTGCACAGCAGTTGGGTGTTTGCCTTATACGCAGCCAACCTGGTACAGACCCGGATTTGATCTCCAGCATCCCGAGTCTGGATGGTCTCCCGAGTCTGCCAGGAACAATTTCTGAGCACAGAATCAGGAGTAACCCCTGAGTGCTGCTGGCTGTGGCCCAAAAAAGAAAAACAAATAAGAGTTTTATCAAGCCATAGATCATACTGAATTGTCTCCTAACAGGGTCCAGTAATTGAGTCTAGGCTGAAAACTGGGTCATTGTGACTTGGAGTATCAGACTAGATTATTTGAATCTGAGTTTAGGACTATGGAACAAAACTCCTTTTCAAACCACATCTTCAAGGGTTGGAGCAGTGGCACTAGAGGTAAGGCGTCTGCCTTGCAAACGCTAGTCTAGGACAGATCTTACTGTTGCATAAAGCTCATTGCCAGGAGACCCAGGACTGGCTCACCATTAGCTAATTTGTAGAATTGGATGCTAATTCCAGATAAACAGTACCAGAACTGCACACTAAACTATTGAATAACCAATTGTTCTCAATTTTAGGGGTTTAATTTTTTTTGGGGGGGGTCACATTTGGCAGCACTCAGGCATTACTCCTGGCTCTGCGCTCAGAAATCACTCCTGGCAGGAGCAGATGACGAAATGGAATGCCAAGGATCAAACCCAGGTCAGCTGAGTGCAAAGGTAAATACCCTACCCACTGTGCTATCACTCCAGCCCCACAATTGGTTTCAAAGAATTACAATGGTCATGGTCAAAAAAAAAAAAAAAATCAGTGTAAAATTTTGAAACACCGAAAAGAAACAGAAATCGAGGGTGAGAGAGACAGCAACAGAGTGATACTCACTTTGTATGCAGTTAAGCTCAGTTCAATTCCCAGCACCATATAAGTTTCCGTGAGCACTGCCAGCCCTGAATGTAGAATGAAAAGTAATCCCTGTGCACTATCATGTGTGGGCCAAAAATTAAAAAAATAGATAATAAAAATTGAGATTTCCTAAAAGTAGTCATAGTGATACATAGTTTTAAGAAATAAATGTTGTTGGGGCTGGAGCAATAGCACAGTAGTAGGGTGTTTGCCTTGCACGTGGTTGACTCAGGAAAGACCTGGGTTCGATTCCCGGCATCCCATATGGCCCCCCAAAGTCAAAAGCGATTTCTTAGGATCACCAGGTATGGGCCAAAAATTAATTGATTAATTATTTTTTAAAAAGAAATAAAAGTTGTAATTACTGAATACAGGGCCAGAGCAATAGCACAGAGGATAGGGCATTTGTCTCGCGGCAGCCAATCCAGGTTCACAATTCCCAGCATCCCATATGGTCCCCTGAGTCTGCCAGGTGTAATTTCTGAGCACAAAATCAGGAGTAACCCCTGAGGTCACAGATGTTAGCCAAAAAACAAAAATACTACAACAAAAAATAATATCCATTCCTTTTTTTGGGCCACACCCGTGGTGCTCAGGGGTTACTCCTGGCTATGAGCTCAATTATCGCTCCTGGCTTGGGGGACTATATAGGATGCCGGGGGATCAAACCACAGTCCATCCTAGGTTAGCATGTGTAAGGCCCTACCACTTGCACCACAGCTCCAGCCCCAATATCCATTCTTTTTAAAGAAATATCAAATAGTAATCTGCAAACCACTTTTAAATTCAATTCCAACACTTACCATCAAAACAAGTGATAGAAATAAGAATCTGCTATACAAAACTATTATTGTACATGTAAACAATAACATAGCACAATAGTAATTGTCTAATCAGGATCTAAATAAATAGATTATTCATGACTCATTTCAAAAACAGTGAAAAAAAAACTTTTACTGTTTTTGGGCCACACCTGGCAGCGCTCAGATATCACTCCTGGCAGGCTCAGGGATGTAGAAAATCTAACCCAGTATGTCCTGGGCCAGCCACATGCAAGGCAAATGCCCTACCATTATGCTGGCCCTTCAAAAACATTGAATGTAAATAACACTATGATGTCTTTCTTTTTTGTTTTTATTTTGCTTTGGCCCACAACAGGCTTTGCTCAGGGGTTATTCCAGGCTCAGGACTCAGAAAATACTCCTCACAGTGCTTACGGGACATATAAGATGCCATAGATTGAACTCAATTGAGCCACATACAAGGTAAACACCCAACCTGATGTATGTACTATTGCTTAAATACTCTGATTTCTTAATGAACAGAATTACACTATTTCTTTACATATATTTAATCTAAAATTAAGGCTTGTAAAATGTTAGAGCAAGGTGGGAGAGACAGTTCAATGATACATGGAGTCTTATCAACCAACCCTTTAGATCATTAGCACTGGATATGGTCTCCCAAGCACAGTTTAGTAATAAATAAATACTCCTTAAGCACAGCAATTATGGACAAAACCCCTACCGAAAAAAAAAAAAAAAAAAAACAGAAGACCAACCACCCAAAGTCAAGTTTTTATGTAGCTCAGGTTTGAGCCTAGTACCACATAGTACCTTCCAGCCTCCAGAATTAACACCCAAAGCACCAAGCCAGGAATAATCACTAAGTTCTGCCAACTAAGACAGTCCCAAAACAAAAAAAAATGCTAGAAAAAACTAAAATTAATCAAGAGAGTAAATGACACCCAAAGAACAATGGTTGCAACCTTACTTAATAATACTGTGTCACTAAATGATCATTTGTTATTTCAAATTTCTTTATCTTTTTTTGTTTTGGTTTGATTTTTAGGCCACACCCGGTGACACTCAGGGGTTACTCCTGGCAATGTGCTCAGGAGATCAATCCTCGGTTCGTCCTAGGTTAGCACGCCGAAGGCAAGCACCCTACCACTTGCACCACCGCTCCGGACCCCCACATTTTTTTTAATATTATTTCCTGGTTGGATTTTTTATTGTTGTTTTGCTTTTTGTGTCACACCCAGCAGCGCTCAGAGTTTGATTGTGGCTCTGTACTTAAAGACAACTCCTGGTGAGTTCAGAAGACCATAAGGCAGTGCCCAGAATTAAACCCAGATCAACCACATGAAAGCAAACACCTTATCCACTATACTATCTCTCTGGTTCCCAAATTTGTTATTTCAAATTTTCAAATTTCTTAAAAAGAAATCCAAAAAAATTAAATGAGTTAAAAAACAGCATGAAACCGGTGAGGTGGCGCTAGAGGTAAGGTGTCTGCCTTGTAAGTGCTAGCCAAGGAAGGACTGCTGCTCGATCCCCCCACGTCCCATATGGTCCCCAAGCCAGGGGCAATTTCTGAGCTCTTAGCCAGGAGTAACCCCTGAGCATTAACAGGTATGGCCCAAAAAAAAACAAAAAAAAACAAAAAAGAACAGCATGAAGATTTCAGTAACTGTTTTAAGACTAAAGATAAACAGTGAAAGAATAGAGTTTGTGTGTAATTAATAGTAATGATATCTATTGCCCAAGTGTATACTAGTCACTAAGAAAACAAACAGTTCACCATGCTTTACTATGATGAGAACTCTTTTTTACTCTTATTTTCACTGAACTGCCTATTGATAAGTAATCCTGGTTCCCAATTACTGAAAAGGCAAACCCTCAAACATTCCAAGCACTGAATATAAAGTTGAATTCCCAGATTGGAATAAGTCTTAGTTTGGTAGAGAAGTATACTCATATACCCAATGAGTATTCAATTTCACATATACACACAAAAAAGGTCAAGATTTGAGGGTTTTTTTTTAATGGTCTTCATAAATTATGAGAATTCTAAATATTTCTGAATTCTTTAACTTTCTTCATAAATTATGAGAATTCTAAATATTTCTGAATTCCTGATTATGGCGAGAAAGATAGTATAAGAGGGTAAAGCAACTACCTTGCAAAACAGTTTCAGTCAAAACCCTAGTTTAAACCCCCATATCACATACAGTCCCCTGATCACTGCCAGGAGTCACTCCTGTGGTTATAGGCAAGAATAATAGCCCCTGAGCCAATACTGCCAGGTGTGATCCAAAAAACCCTCCCCAAATAAGTTCTCATTAATGAAACCCTCCCCAAATAAGTTCTCATTAATGGATGTGGTTAAGGATATGTCAGTAGCAAAAATGATTAAATTCAATCCAGTTTCCCTGCACCAAGAGTTATCCTGGAAGTTCTCTTTCCTGTGATCCTTAGTCATTTCTAGCAGCAAAGTGGTCACTGCAATATTCCTGGCAAACACATTCATGAACCAGTCCCAGAAACCACCAGTGTACTCAGAGTTTGTGTTGGCACCAAAAGAATACAACCTCCAACAAGATCAAAAATCACAACCAAGTATGTCTGCAATGCCTGGTCATCACTATTAGAACATCAAAGGAGAGAAGCAAAAGGTAAAGAATTAAAAAATAGTTATAATAAACTGATTAGATGTCATTTGTATCCTGGCAATAAGCCTCCATCTCAACTCAATCTCACTCATTCCCTGACTCCTGCATTTGTCCATGCATGTTCACACACACACTCCCTCCCCCCCCTGCACATTTCTAATAAAAATTTTTAAAACCTGATTAATGACTGGGGTTGGAGTGATAGCCTGGAGGCAGGGCATTTGCCTTGCATGCAGAAGGGTGGTGGATCGAATCCCAGCATCCCATATAGTCCCCCAAGCCTGCCAGGAGCGATTTCTGAGCATAGAGCCAGGAATAACCCCTGAGCACTGCCGGGTGTGGACTGCCCCCCCAATTGAAAACATGATTAATGATTATATCAACTTATATACCAGTCTATGAAACACTGTAAAGACCATCACTGATTGTGAACGTCTTGTATAAGTACATTAATTTAAGCATATATTTTACTATTTTCAGTATTTGGTACAATTAATAATAATTGGGATAATAAGAGATAATCCCTAACTTTTACAATGAATGAAACACAAGCTTTAACTGTTACTATCTACAAAATTCTCAAATATTGAAGACACAAATTAAATACCATCAATGGAATAACTAATTCAACTAAAAGAATTCCTTGTGATCAAACTCATCAAATGAAAGATGGTAAACTTTTCTCCAATATGAATTAGTGTGACAGCAACTAAATTCTACTAATCAATATAACAAAAGTCACACTGAGAATTAGAAACCTCTGAAAGTACGCTTCTAAGTAACACAAAAAGAAAGCACGATCCAAAATTTATATCTCTATGAACAAATCTAAAAATACAGAGAATAATGAGAAAAAAATTACAAAGAGAAATATATGAATATTAATAACTAAAATAATATAATCGGAATCTGGAGGTGGTGGCTCAAAGGACTGAGGAAAATGCTTTCCATATAGAAGGCTGATTTGATGCTTGATACTATATCACTTCATGATTCTCCTTCCAAGCTCAAAGCACCACCAGGTGTGTCCAAAAACAAGACAACTTAGAAAATAATATAATCAACCAAATATATAACATGCAAAATGATACAAAATAGATGATGCAAGTTTTTCAATAATAAAATAGCAAAGAAAACTAACAAATACATACCATATTTGCCAGCATATAAGACGACTTTTGAAACAAAAAAAAAAGTCAACCGATAATCGGGAATCATCTTATACGCTGAGTATATCCCGAAAAATATTTCAATATGCCGCTAAACGAAAATTGTCTGATTATTGCCACAAAATGAATTTTCCAACTAGATCCTGCACCAATCACTGCAAGGCTCTAACTCAGCCAATCCAAGCAGGCTTATTGTGTATGCAAATTAGACAATGTTCTGGACCCGAATCTACACTGTCAAAAGCCTGCTCAGATTGGCCAGAGTCAGAGAGGAAGTCTATTACAGTATAACCTTTGAACCTTTGCTTGTTGAGATTGGCTCACTGTGGTACATACAGTTGCAGCACAGGAACGTTCTGTCTGATACAGCGAATATAGGCCTACACCTATGTTTCAACTGCAAAATTAGGGAGTCGTCTTATACACCAACAAATACGGTATCAAGAAAACTGAGACATATTAACCAAATGCAGAATGTGTGTTGACCTCTGAGATTTCAACAGAGTAAACAGAACAACTATTTGTAAAGCATTTGTAAAACATCTGCCAATCTGAAAAGTAGATAATCTGATGCTTCATTTAAACAGTAACAGCAGCGGAACCAGAGATATAGTACAAGATACTTAATTGCATGTCTTTCATACAGCCAATTCCAATTTGGTCCCTGGTACATATAATATCCTCTGAGTACCGAGCCTGGAGAAAATTCTGGAGTGTCCAGTGTAGTCCCAGAACCAAAAGTTAAATAATTTTTAAAAACTTTTTTAAAAAATCTAGTGACTTCACTAGGTTGCTCTTAGTTTTTTCCTAATATAAATTACCTTTTTTGAGGGGAGAGTGAGATGGAAGGGCTTAGTTAACTCAGTTATCTAGTTAAACTTAGCTAAACTCAGTAGTGCTCAAAAGCGATTCCTGGCTGTAAACTAAGATCTGACCCTAGCATTTCACAGGTGATATCAGGAACTGGACTGATGCAAAGCAAATAACTTACCTCCTATAATATCTCTCCAGCCTTATACTCCTTTTTGTGGGGGAGGTCACGCCCAGCAGAGCTCAGGGGTTACTCCTGGCTCTGTGCTCAGAAATTACTCCTGGCAGGCACGAAGGACCATATGGGATGCTGGGGATCGACTCAGGTCAGTCACGTGCAAGGCAAACACCCTACCCACTGTGTTATCACTGTGGCTCAAGTCCTTTATTCTTTAAGCACTTAGAGTCTTTATCAGTTAGAAGACCTATAAATGCCATTTGTGGATTAAATAATAATTATCAGAATTCAAAATAAAGTAGATGGGCTGGGGAGATAGTGCAAAAGGCTGGCATGCAAGTTTACATATAGTAGGCCTAAATTTAATCACCAACACTGCCCAGAGCATCTCTGAACAGAGGCAGATGTAGCCAATACAACTAGGAGCTGCAACACACACACACACACACACACAAAATCTTATATTATAGAAGAAATTGGTAGAGGTGAAAAAAATCAAACTGTCCATATACTTATCACTGCTATATTCAAAAATAGTTACATAGAGGTTCATTATGGTATCCTAGTTCTGCATTATATATATTTGAAAATTCTTAATTGCCTATATTCTCTCTTTCCTAAAGTCCATGGGAGGTCAAAGAAATAACTTGACAGGTTAGAACACTACTTTGCAAACAGGAAGGCTGTTTACAATTCCTTCCACTACATGGTTGATTGACCATAAGTGACTCAGTACCCCATGCGTAAGCTACTGAGTAGCACTTAGTCCCAAGTACCACCAGGAATGAGACCCCCCCCTCACAAAAAGGAAATAAAAATGTTAACAGGTAAGAAAACTAAATCTTTTGTGAAAAGTACTGACTTACTACTAGAAGAATCATTCACATATACATCATTGTGAAGTACACTGCAATGCCATGTTGCACTCTTGGGTCTCCTAAGTAAAACAATCTTGAGAAACCACTAAAAACCATAAAACTATCAAATATGTAAGTGATAATCTACAACAGTGGTCCTCAAACTACGGCCCGCGGGCCACATACTGTATTTGTTCCCATTTTGTTTCTTCACTTCAAATAAGATATATGCAGTGTGCATAGGAATTTGTTCGTAGTTTTTGTTTTTACTATAGTCCGGCCTCCAACGATAGGAGGGACAGTGAACTGGGCCCCTGTTTTAAAAGTTTGAGGACCTCTGATCTACAAAAATTCAACAAAATCTAAATTTTGCTTTAGTCCTCAAAAATCTCTAATCATGAGGTGAAAATATAGTGCAGTATTAAGATATTTTAAACCTTAAAAGTGCCTAAAGTAAAACCTATAATATTGAAAGAGACTTTACCAAACTCCCAAGAATGCCTACTTTGACTAATACAGAGTTCTGCTAAGCATTTTCTGAAGAAAACCTTATTATCCTAGGTTCTTTACAGGTCATAATTCTTATCCAAATAAAAATATCAGAATACTGATGCAATAAGGTAAATTTGACATTTACCAAAGCATTTTTAAAATACTTTATTTTAAGCATATCTTTTTCTTCAAAAAATTAGTTTCATAAAGCAAAAATGAATAACATTCAAAAGAATATATGGGCCATTAAAACTATTGATATTCTCATTCACAGTTGGCTATAAATCACATAAACATCTTTATAAGTACAATGATTTGCAAATAATAACTATGAATTCACCAAACATCTAAATGTTCTATATTGGAAAGAAAATATCTTCCCGGGGCCCAGGAGATAGCATGGAGGTAGGGCGTTTGCCTTTCATGCAAAAGGTCATCGGTTCGAATCCCGGTGCCCCATATGGTCCCCCGTGCCTGCCAGGAGCAATTTCTGAGCATGGAGCCAGGAGTAACCCCTGAGCGCTGCCGGGTGTGACCCAAAAACCAAAAAAAGAAAATATCTTCCCTTAATAGTCATTAAAATTCATTAAAAAAATTAAAATCATTAAAAATTAATGAATCATTAATCATTAAAAAAATGGATGATTACAAAAAAATTCAGTGATGCAACAGTATTAAAAGGGATATATAGCACTATTTTCTTAAATCAGAGCATTATTACTTATTAAATGTCACTTATGCATATATTCAGAATAACAACAAGCATATGTGTGCAAACTATCATTAATAAAATGAAAGACTATGAAATGCAAAGTGGATTTTTATTGAATTTCTATAGAAATCTCATTTCCAAATATGTAATCTCCCATTCTTATTACCTATAAATACCTACATATATTTCCCACTCTTATTACCTGTAAATATCTACACATGTCCAATAAAATTCCACTAACTTATAATAGACAGTTGTAATAAGCTGAAACAGTGATGTGACAATACCAAAAAAAAAGTGAAAGCCAAATAATGAGAAAAATTCATCTTTTAGAGCTTCCATTAGTCATCAAAATCATAATAATTTTTGATTGAAATATTTAAATCAGCAATACTCAAGTTTATTGAACTTTCAGCATTGAATTTAGCATTCTTTGAACTTTAATTCTTTCACATGGTTATATAATACAGTTAGTTTTAATAAATTAAAATGTGAGCTTTTCTAATCAATTGTGCAATGTTCTTAAAACTGAATCTTCTGACACTAAATTAAACTTGAAATTGGCAAGTGTTACTACTGTGGAGAGTTAACACTTTTTGACTATATTTCTTTTATTTGTGGTGCTAGGGGAACCCAAGTATTCATACATAGAAGTATTGAGTTATACCATTGAGCCACATCCTAACTTTTATTTTTAAAGAAATGAGTCATTTTTAATTTAGATAAATGTCTATATTCAAAGAAAATGAAAGACTAATTGGAAACATCATAAAACTACACTTTTACCCTAAGGGTATATATAAACCACAGAACAAATCTTGGGAAACAATATTATTATATTTAGCAATGCTATGATATGATGCAAGGAAAACATCCGAAAGCACAGGTACCAATAGCACAAAAATAAATGATGACAAATTGGACAATCTATTCTTACCAAAACCTCTTCTGTTCCCTTTCATCAAGACTTCCACTACTCCACCCGCAGCATAGTTTTAACTTCAAAACTGGGTGGCCTCTTGCAGACCTTTTTTCTTATTTTTGTTCACATATAGTAATGATCAGGGTTTACACCTGGCCCCAAATTCAGGGTTCATTCTCAACAGTGTTCTGGGAACCATATACAGTATCAGAAACAAATAGGGTCAGTCACATGCAAGGCAAGCACTTCAACTTCTGCAATATCTCTCAGGCCCCACTGTTAACCTTTAAACCATAATTTCCAGTCAGGGAAGTAGCTATTAGAAGACACATTCTTTCATGCTATTCTCTCTTATGATAAAGCATGAGGAGGTAAAGTCCTCACTACACATCTGTTCATTTATAACTGACTCAGAGTTGTTACTTATCTATTCACTTATTTTTGTTCATTATAAATCAAATAATATGGTTAAAAATGTTGAGCAATGATACCAATAATTAAATACAATCAACAGAGGACCAACTGTAGAACACTACAATAAGCCAAGCATTGCGGACTATTATATTAATTTCTGTACCAATAATCTTGCTTACTGAGTGGTACTTAAGTATCTAATGTCTGTTTCATCAATCACTGTATAATTGATTAATGCAATAAAACTGCATTAATGGCAAAAAAGTAAGTAAAAAAGAAAAATTCCCCAAATAGAAAAATTTTAAAAAGGAGATATAAAGAGCCAGAGGAAGAGTGGAGATGTAAAGAAAAAGTGAAAGCAAACAAAAGTGAGTATCAAAGTAGAAAAGCATATATGCCCTTTTACCACTTAAGGTTAGGTTCTCTCTTAATATTCTCCTTTATCAAATTCTTCCATAAGCATTAAAGCTGGGAGCATCAGAAAAGTATTACATCTCTACTGGAAAGGGACAGGACTCTTTAGTCCCCCTAAAGGTATTTTATTTACTCTCAAAACTACTTTTAGATTTTTTTTTTTTTTTTTGGTTTTTGGGCCACACCCAGTGACGCTCAGGGGTTACTTCTGGCTATGCGCTCAGATGTTGCTCCTGGCTTGGGGGACCATATGGGAAACTAGGGATCGAACCGCTGTCTGTCCCACACTAGCGCAGGCAAGGCAGGCACCTTACCTCCAGCGCCACCACCCGGCCCCCTACTTTTAGATTTTTGTTTTGTTTTGTTTTGTTTTTTGGGTTTTTTTTTGTTTTTTGGTCACACCCACCAGCGCTCAGGGGTTACTCCTGGCTCCATGCTCAGAAATTGCTCCTGGAAGACTCAGGGAACCATATGGGATGCCCGGATTGGAAATAATGACCTCTGCATGAAAGGCAAACACCTTACCTCCATGCTATCTCTCCGGCCCATACTTTTAGATTTTAAACATAATAAAAGCAATACAATATTCCATTTCATATCCCAAAAAAAACACCTTTTATGTATCAACTAACTAGTCTCTAACCTAACTTAGTAGGTTACAGAAAAAAGCAAAAGTGTGAATATAACTTTTAAAAATCATATTTTTTAAAAGATACAGTATAAAATAATCTTTTTAATTGACTGTTGATATGGCTCTATTTTACAGCACTTGTTTTGCAAGTAAAGGCCCCAGGTTGATTCCTGACACTGCAGGACCCCCTGAACACATCAAAGAGCAATCCCTGAGTTCCAAATCAAGGAGCAGCCCCAAAATGCCAACCCATGTGGTTCCAAATGCAAAAACCTTACATTTTAAATCAGTGTTTTCTTAGATTTTTGTCTAATTTTATCATATTAAAAGCTAAACTTAATATTTAAACTTAAATACTTAAACAGAAATATTTTACTTTATTCTAACATTTAAGAGATAATGGAGAGGAGAGGAGCCGGAGAGATAGCAGAGCATAAGGCTTTTGCGTTGTACACAGCCATTCTATGACAGAGGGTGGTTCGAATCCCGGTATCCCATATGGTCCTCGAGTCTACCAGGAGCGATTTCTGAGCATGGAGCCAGAAGTAACTCCTGAGCGCTGCCGGGTGTGACCCAAAAACAAAAAAACAAAAAACAAACAAACAAAAAACCCAGGAACATAAGATTGCAGAGATAGCTCAATAGACAATATGCTTGGAAACTGGAGACCCTAATTCAATTTCCTTAAGTCTCCAATGCCACCAAACAAAAAAGAAAGCAAGAAAAGAAAGCACAGCTTTTAAAAACAGTGTAATTATGTTTCCTAGGTAACATAAAATTTAAAATCAAATACATATTTCATACATCCAAAAAGCATACAAATTGTAATTTTATTACAATTTATTAAATTACAACTTATTGCAACCCAGTCTACAGAGAATGGGTTTACTATGTAGGAAATATTGTATTTACTTATTAAAGGAAAGAAAAATAGCCATGATAATGAACCAATTAAAAAACTATGGGGGCCAGAGAAGTGGTGCAAGTGGTAGGGCTTTTGCCTTGCACACGCTAACCTAGGACTAACGGCGGTTTGATACCCTGGCGTCCCATATGGGCCCCCAAGCCAGGAGCGATTTCTGAGCACACAGCCAGGAGTAACCCCTGAGCATCAACACATGTAGCCCAAAAATATAAAATAATTTATCCTAATGATAAGCTGCTCATTTTACCATTCTTTCTATATTTGTATCACTGACAAATAATTAGAGAATTCAAATTTTCCTACTTTTATTTCAAAGAAATTTACAATAGCCAACCGATTAGCCAATGAAACATTTTGGTTCCATCCAAAAATGTTATGATAGAAATTATTTCCAGATTCAACTTAATTTTCGTTCAACTAATTTATTTTAGAATGATACACTATGAAGAAACCTATATACATTATATTAGCTACTAAGAAAATAGATCCTAAATATTCTCAAAATAAAAATGAAGTAATTATATATATAAATTAATAGACTAACATTGACTAATATGACTAATGATAAACATTTTATAACATATAAGTGAAATGTATTACTATACTTATTACATTCCTCACCTTATATTTACACAATGTTATAAAATAATTATGACCAAAAGGTAGAAGGGGGTGAAATGACATCAAAAAGTGATCCTTATTCCCTAGTCAATGAAGATAAAACTAGTTTTATTTTGAGATATTTTTATGTTAAGAGTGGTTTCCACTGAAATAAGATGGTTATTTTTTGGATTATTTTTATGGTTTTGGGGTTTTGTTTTTTTTTTTTTTTTTTTTTTTTATGTGTGGTTTTTGGGTCACACCCGGCAGTGCTCAGGGGTTACTCCTGGCTCCATGCTCAGAAATTGCTCCTGGCAGGCACGGGGGACCATAAGGGGCACCGGGATTCGAACAGATGACCTTTTGCATGAAACGCAAACGCCTTACCTCCATGCTATCTCCCGGGCCCTATTTTTGTTTTTAATATAGTAGGTGGACAGGAGTTGGCCATGAGGAATCCTCATGCTATTACTGTTTGTATGCTCAGGGACCCATCTGGAGTGCCCAGCATCAAACTTGGAATATTTGCAAGGGAAGCACTTTAACTATCTCACTAAGTTGGGATTTTTTTTTTTTTTTTTTGGCTTTTGGGTCACTCAGGGGTTACTCCTGGCTCTGCACTCAGAAGTCACACCTGGCAGGCTCAGGGGACCATATGGGATGCCAGGTTTCAAACCACCATCTGTTTGAATCAGCTGCATACAAGACAAACACCCTACTGCTGTGCTATCTCTCCAGTCCCTAAGTTGGAATTTATTTTA
>PVKC010001805.1:36413-47520 GCA_004027635.1 Crocidura indochinensis
TTTTTTTTTTTTTTTTTTTTTTTTTTGGTTTTTGGGTCACACCCGGCAGTGTTCAGGGGTTACTCCTGGCTCCATGCTCAGAAATTGCTCCTGGCAGGCACGGGGGACCATGTGGGGCACCGGGATTCGAACCGATGACCTTTTGCATGAAAGGCAAACGTCTTACTTCCATGCTATCTCCCGGGCCCCAGAAAAGTTGCTTTCTACAGAAAATCTACTACAAATAATATGAAAAGTATTGTTCTAATAAAGAATACTAGTCCACTGGAAGTGAGAGGGAGAATTTGAAGGCAGCAGGACGGAGTAGTTTTGAGAAAAATAAATCAAAAAGAGTAAGTGTATAGTTTAAAATAAATTAAGTTTAAAGCATAGCACATAGCATCTGTGTGTAAAGTTTGGGGGCAGTAGGTTGTACGGTGTTAAAGCAGTTGGGCCACATCTAATAGTGCTAAAGAATCACAGCTGGCAATGCCTAGTGGATAATATGTGGTACCAAGAATGGAACCTGGGTCGGCCATTTGCAAGGCAGTATCTTTGTTTGTTTGTTTGTTTGTTTTTGGTTTTTGGGTCACATCCGGCAGCACTCAGGGGTTACTCCTGGCTCTACACTCAGAAATCGCTCCTGGCAGGCTTGGGGAACATTATGGGATGCCAGGATTCGAACCACTATCCTGCATGCAAGGCAAATGCAGACCTCCATGCTATCTCTCTGGCCCCGGAAGGCAGAATCTTAACCCAGGTACTATATCTCTAAATCCCAAGTACAGTTTTATACTTTTTATACCACAATCTGAAAAATATATTTTCTTTAACATGATTTAAAGTTCAAAAATCTATATACTTTTCTCATATCACATACATGTACATCCTTTCATACCTATACAGAGCTTCTGAAGTTTACCTTGCCTTTCTCTTCCTATCTGAATACTTAAATATATTTTCATATATGTGTAGTATTTCTATACTTAAAAAATTCATGTGTAGCTATTTTCCAAGTTCAATTTCAAATAAAAACACATCTTACACAATGAATAATAACACAAATGTTTAATTGAAAAAAATGAAAAATGGAAGCTCTTTTCAGGCAAAACTGCCATGATAGGTTAGTTGAGATAATAGTGAACACATTCCCAATACCAAAATGGAGATGGAAAAAAAAAGCAGCAAAATATCATAAAATTTGTAGCTTACTTTGTGCCTTTTCACAGAAGTTTATCTGAAAGCCTAAAGTAAAAGAGATAAGTTCCAGTTCATTTACTGTAAATTAAACAAATCATAATTAGAACACAATATTACACTTTTATATTAATTTGAATAATACAATTCAAGAACAACTGGAGTCACATTAGCCATACCATGGGCTCCCAATAGAATATCAATTGATATAAATATATTTATATTATGTTTAAATTGAGCTATACAATACATTATATACTTTTATCTTTAATGGCTATTCAATAACAAGAGCTATTAGGCCCTGAAAACTTCTGATGATTTAAGTTTCTATTTATAAGTCTAAGTATACATAAAGTGATGTTTTTCAAGTCGGACTTTATTAACAAAACAATAAACTAATATGAGTGCTGAAATTCTTCTAAACTAGCTCTGAAAAATAAAAGCAGTGGCCCAAGATATTCCTGGAAATGCTAGAATTTTATGTTAAAGGAAGCAAATATGTGAAGTCTACTTAGAAGAATGAACACTTTGAAGTCCAACTGGTGCTGATCATGTCAGTACACAGATACTTTTGTAATGTAAAAATAAGCTGCTTAAAAACAAAAGCTTTCACAAAATATTTAACTCCATAGTTCATTAAATAACTGTCTGGCTTTCCTAGCAGCTATGGACATTTATTACTGCACTGGGGAACAGAGAGGTAAGAGCACCAAAACTTTGTTCAATATGCTTTTATGTGTTCAATCAAAATATACATAAAAAGGAGCCAGAAATAAAGAATATATTTAATCTTTCTCATCCAGTTCTTGAAATTCTTAAGATAAAGATACTACTACCTATGAAGTAGAAAACCTAAAAATAAAAATGCAAACGTTGCTATTTTGACATATAAATACCTTTGATTGTACCTACAGAACACACAACAGTAACCTAATGACATCAATGTTAACATGAGAAGAGTAGAAGTGGAGAAGCTAGGAGAAAGCCTGGAATTAGGGCACAATAGTAGTAGTACACAGTATTTTCTACTATTAAACCTTGATAAACTCAGTTACAAATAAAATGTATCAGAAAAATTTAAGGTATGTGTGAATGGACTGTGCAGCAGGAACTGACTTAAGAAAGAAAAATCAAGAGTTCCATGGGTCTATACAAAACTAAAAGTCACAGGGCATCCAAGCTAGAAAAAAAAATGAGTCCAACACAGGACAGGAGGTAAGCAAATTAAAGTGGAACTCAGAAGCAAGTCAGAGCCATCCATAATGGAAAAGAGAGGGGAATTTCATCTGTACCACAAGCTAAAACTAAAATGATGAAACAGAAACAACTTTAAAGTAAGTTACTCTTCTCCTTTTTGCACTAAGTGAATGGTTGCTACTAGGCAGCAGAATGGAAGACAGAGGGAGAAACGTATCACAAAGAATGAGAACAAGCAGTGCTGGCGAGGATGTGGAGAGAAAGGAGCTCTTATTCACTGCTGGTGGGAATTCTGTCTAGTTCCAAAACCTGGAAATTGAGCTCCCATGCGATTCAGCTATATCACTCCCAGGGATATACCCTTGGAACACAAAAATACAATACAAAAATCCCTTCCTCACACCTATATTCATTGCTACCCTATTTACAATAGCCAAACTCTGAAAACAACCAAGATGCCTTTCAACAAATGAATAGTTAAAGAAACTGTTGTAACATATACACAATGGAATATTATGCAGCTGTCAGGAGAGATGAAGTCATGAAATTTTCCTATACATGGATGTGCATGGAATCTGTTATGCTGAGTGAAATAAGTCAGAGGGAGAGAGATAGGTTCAGAATAGTGTCACTTACCTATGAGTTTTAAGAAAAATAAAGACATTTTTGCAATAATCCTCAGAGACTAAGAGAGGAGCGCTGGAAGGTCCGGCTCACTACATGAAGCTCACCACAAAGAGTAGTGAGTGCAGTTAGAGAAATAACTACACTGAGAACTATCATAACAATGTGAATGAATGAGGGATGTGGAAAGCCTATCTAGAGTACAGGTAGGGGTGGGGAGGAAGGAGATTTGGACATTGGTGGTGGGAATTTTGCACCCATGAAGAGGGGTGTTCTTTAATGACTGAAACCCAACTATAATCATATTTGTAATCAAGGTGTTTAAATAAAGACATTAATATAAACAAGAAGGGAGAAAGGTGAATAAATGGTAATAGGAATATGAAATGAGCAAGAAAAAGAAGTCTGAAGCTATATGAAAAAGAATGAATTTGGAGGTCAGGGAGATAAGTCAAAAGAGCTTGAAACACAGGGAGAGGGGCAAATAACAGAGCACATGCCTTGCAAGTTCAAGACCTTAAAACAAAGAGGATATATAAAATGGTAATAAAGGAGAAAGGGGCATTAAAGAGGTTATTATTTCTTGTCATTATGATTCCTAGTCTTCCTTCATGTGACCCAAGGCTATGACCCACCCTTGCTACCACTTTTAAACACACACACACACACACACACACACACACAGCAAAAAAGCTCAGCCTATAAAAACCTGCATCTCTTTTTTTACTTCTAAGTCGCCTTGAAAGACTTGAAGGGAAGGATTCCAGATGGCAATAGGGAACCTTCCTTCTAGTCCTTTCTAAAGATAGGTGAGTGTCCTGATGATTTTTCCCAAAAGTGAATATTTCAACCAAGAATCTTTACTCAGATCTCAGGAATACCAGCAAATATATCAGGAAACAAAACGCATAATGTTGCCCTTCATTTTAAGTCAAGTTATATATCAGTGAGATATCTAACAACACAATTCATGTCTCCCTTTTCAAAAATGTTGTCTTAGAGATTTTTGGTTAGATTAAGTATAACTAGTAAAGGAGCTGCTGTGGTTACTTCTTTCCCTGTGTTCTTCAAGAATCAAGCTATATATGATATAACTGTGGTCTTTCTCAAAAGGCATATTTTGAATTGTAATAAACCACTGGCCACTACTTTCTCTGTATAGTCATATATATATATTGGTTTTTTGGGTCACACCCGGCAGTGCTCAGGGGTTACTCCTGGCTCCATGCTCAGAAATTGCTCCTGGAAGGCACGGGGGACCATATGGGGCACCGGGATTCGAACAGATGACCTTTTGCATGAAGGGCAAACGCCTTACCTCCATGCTATCTCCCGGGCCCCTGTATAGTCATATATTAAGCCATGTTAACACTTATTGTCCTGATTCCTTTATTTAAGTACTTAATTCTCAACACTCCATTAAGAGATAAGTGAAGAGATGGGGCCAGAGTGATAGCACAGCAGTAGGGCATTTGCCTTGCAAGTAGTCAACCCAGAAAAGACCCAGCCAGGTTCAATTCCCGGCATTCCACATGGTAGCCCAACTGCCAGGAGCAATTTCTGAGCACAGAGCTAGGAGTAACCACTGAACGCCAGGGGTTAAATAAATAAATAAATAAATAAATAAATGTTTAAAAAATAGAGAAGTGACTATTTTATGGGAGTGGGTTGTAAGAGATAGATGCTAGCATCTATTAGCAGGGACATTAATTTTCCAGTTAAAAGATTTAGCCTGAAAGGCAATATATGCTACTCACATGGCTACCTTTTATATATTGTACAAAGTGTTAAAGGTTATGTTATCTTTCAGATATACATTCTACAAGCCAATGTCTAATTAAAATTTTCAATTGAGATTCCCAATCAAAATGTCCTCCAAAATACTACTGTAAATCCTCCACAAATTTAGAACTCTATAACATAAAGGATCATCAGGAAGCAGCAAGGTTTAAAAAAAAAAAGGGCTGACTAGATGCTTAGAGATTCCACCCACCCCTACTAAAGCCTAAAATAATCTCTCCTTTCTGTTCCTGGATCTGCATCATTTCTAACAAGGTTATTTTGTCTCAAACTTAAATAGCTAAAATGACTAATATCGGGACTTATGGACCTGTGCATACAGTAGTTAGAAGAGCAAAATTTCACCACTCACATACATGAACTAAAATCCACCTCTCCTAGGGCAACTTTCCTAACTATGAAGAAACATTAAACATTAAAGGATGCACATCAGGCAAGGCTAATGAAAAGAGAGCAACTATTCATTTCCCTTTCTAATTTTAACTTTGCATTAAAATTTCTCAGGTACTCATTTGAGTCACCCCTACTTCCAAGCGATGAAAATGGCAAAGGGGTTGGCCAGGATTGTTTATCACAGTTGATTTTAATCCCTGGAAAGCCCAAAATATAATAAAAAATTATTTGGGTTTATCCACTTCAACCCAGCATCTCAAATTCAACTAAAAATTAGAACGAGAAATTTTTATTTATAAAGAAAACATAAGGGGTCAGAGCGGTGGCACATGCAGTAAAGCCTTGCCCACACTCGCCTAGGTTGGATCCCTAGGATGGACCACGGTTGGATCCCCCAGCATCCCATATGGTCCCCCAAGCCAGGAATGATTTCTGAGCCCAGGAGTAACCCCTAAGTGTCACAGGGTTTGCCCCCCCCCAAAAAAAAAGAAAACATGACTCAAAATACAAGGTTAATTTATCTGTCATCTTAAATTTCAGCATACACTGATTCTGATAAACTAAAGAATAATGCAGTTTTCATTAGAAGCAGCATTTCTACTTTTATATTTATATTTTAAGTGATTAGTAACTACAGCAATGAAATAAAATTTAATAACAATCCTTTAAATATTTATTTTGAAATTATTCAAAGCACTTTTATGTGCATTAATTTAACATGATATCTGCATCAGCCCTGCAAGATCTTGGGTATCATTCCTATTTAAATGAAAACGTAATTCAACAAAATGTGAGTAATTCCCCTAAGTGAAAAACTTTGTACATGAACAAAGCAATTATGTATACTAGCTTAATCCTCAAAAAAATATCATTTAAGAAAAACTGGAAATCAGGGGATAGTACAACAGGTAGGGCATTTGCCTTGCATGCAGCAGACCCTAGTATATATGAGCACCATCATGTATAATTTCTGAGTGTAGAGATCGAATAAATCATTGGCTGGTGATGATAAATGATAAAATGACAAATCATTGGATACCATTGGTAGGGTAGGGTAGAGTTCGGTAGTATAGTGGTAGGGTAGGGTAGAAGGTAAGGTAGGTAGGGTATATGGTACGGAAGGGTAGGGTAGAAAAAGAAAAATAATAAAGAAAACTGAAAATAAACAGGTTAAAGAATATAGGACCCAGTAAAAAAAATAAACTGTACAGAACTGTACAAGGGGAAACTGAAAATAAAAAGTGGTTATGGGAGGAAAAAAAGGCTAAAAAATTTTTAATTATTTTAAATTATAAAAATAAACTTTAACTTGAAAGAAAGTAACACTGCAGTAAACTTCTAGGGATCAGGGGTCCATTGTCTATTAATGAAACCATTGGAAGCACAACCTTGCACAAAGCCAACTGGGGACAGACCCGGGTTTGATCCCCAGCATCCTATATGGTCCCCCAAGCCTGTCAGGAGCGATTTCTGAGCGCAGAGCCAAGAGTAATCCAGCACCACTGGGTGTGGCCCAAAAAACAATAAAGAAAAACAATAAAATAAATAATGGTGCTTTTACTATATTAACAATGATAGTCAACAAGCACATCTTTCCTATAAGCCAGGTCCATGTTTTCCTTGCATTCTCAAAGATCCTTCAACATATTATTTCTACTTTCTAGTTGAGAAATTGAGGCTTTTGGAGATTAAGATTCTTGCCCAAAGTCACAAATTTCTTAAATTCTAACAAGATATTCAAATTCAGAAATCCAGAACTATAGCTCTTTAGAATTATATTAAGAAAATGGTAAGGATGAAAAAATGGACACTGGCGAAAGGATTGATATTTGAAATATTATAAGCCTAAATTCACTCATAAGTAACTTTGTAATTCATGGTGATTCAATTTTTTTGTTGTTGTTTTTGTTTTTGGGTCACACCTGGCAGCACTCAGGGGTTACTCCTGGCTTCACACTCAGAAATCGTTCATGGCAGGCTTGGGGGACCATATGAGATGCCGGGATTTGATGTCCTTCTGCATGAAAGGCAAACGCCTTGCCTCCATGGTATCTCTCCGGCCCCAATCAATATTTTTTTAAAGAAAGAAAATGCCCCCCAATAAGAAGAGTCTTGAGTCACAAATATCAACCCATAAGAAAGTATATAGGGTTATCTAATGTGCAGCACAATTCCTGTCACACAGAGTCCCAATGTCCATATGGTATCTCATATGTACCACAGCTAGCTATTCCAAAGAGTAAAGTGGTGAAGGGAAGCTGGTACTCAGATAGCAGGTATAATATAGCAATATTGTATTTGTGAAACATTGATATTAACAGTATCATAAATCAGTTATCAAATCTAAATTTAAAAAAAAAAGTGGACTAAGAGAGATAATAGTGATGAAGGCAAGTGCCTTGCACGCTTTGACACGCATCCAATTAATAATACATTCAGCTATGAGTCAAATTTCAGCACCAAATTTTGGTCCCCAAAAATTCGAAATAGAATGATGAAAATATTTTAAATGCTTAAAAAACTATAAAGAAATTAGAATCACTAACAACTTCAGGACAGTAAGTAGGAAGAAACCAAAAAGAGGAAAAGGGAAAGAATGTAAGAGAGTGAGAGGAATGAGCAGCAAGACAGAGAGATCCTAGATTGTTGCTTATGGTCCCACTCTATAACTTAGATTGTGCTAGGCTGAAAGGACTTCTCTTTAGTAAAGAGTTTCAAGAACAAGACTTAATCAACAGGCTCCTGGAACAATCAAGGTCAGACACAATATTAAAAGCATATCGAGGAGAAGTTCTATGTCTATCTTCTCCCATTTTTTTTTTTTTTTACTTTCTGAGTCACACTTGGTGAAGTTCAGGGGTTACTCCTGGCTATGTGGTCAGAATTCGCTCTTGGCTTGGGGGACCATATGGGATGCTGGGGAATCGAACCAAGATCCGTCCTAGGTTAGCACATGCAAGCCACTTGCACCACCACTCCAGGCCCCTATCTGCTCCCTTTTCAAATGAGTTTTGCTTACGAGGAAGTTGAGTTTACGAATACTAATTCAAATACAGTTGTAGGGGGAATTGAAGCAACTAAATTAATCAAACTGCTCTGAGGTACCAGCACAGTACAAGCCTTTCCACTAAGGAACTCTCATATATACTGTTTCCTCTGCTTAAAACTTTCTTTAGGGTGCCGGAGAGATAGCATGGAGGTAAGGTGTTTGCCTTGCATGCAGAAGGATGGTGGTTCGAATCTCGGCATCCCATATGGTACCAAGAGCCTGCCAGGAGTGATTTCTGAGCATAGAGCCAGGTGTAACCCCTAAGCGCTACTGGGTGTGACCCAAAAACCAAAAAAATAAATAAATAAATAAAACTTTCTTTGCATAAAAGGGCAGTCTTGCAGGCATGTCTTCCTTGGCAATTTCATTAAAGGAGATCGCACTGTCCCATTGTATCGTCTACTACAAAACCCAGTATTACCTTAATAACATTTTTCTAATTTATTTCCTATTTATTCTATAATTTTACCGACTTATCCAAAAATTAAGCTCCACTAGATATAAGACTGCCTGATAGTCTCTTTTCTATATACACAGCATTAGTCTACTATCCCTGCTACTTGGCAGATGCTCAATTTGTTTGGCTGGGGATTCTTGGAAGAAAGGGGAGGAGATATAACTGTATAAATGTAGGGATAAACTCAATGAGATAATGTGACAGATGATGAGTTAGCTCAACGGGCTAAGTTCATGAGAACCAAGTTCTATCTCCAAATCTGCAGCACAATTTGGTATTCCAGTCCCACATTCCCATCCCCAAAATACTACATGAAGCACAGAACAGAGAGTAGCCCCCCACTGGATGTGGCCAAGATAAAAGGCATACAGCTCTTTCAAACTGGCTTGAGGGCTGTTGGGGGGCTTCTAGCCCCAAAACATGGCTTCCTGTACCCCTAAAAAAACTTCATAATAGCTTTTATAAGCTTTCTGCCTGTTTTGGATAAGCAACAAAACCCTAAACTGACATTTTTCTGTTGTATTTCACTACAACTAGACTACAAATCTATAGTCAAATCTATTTAGTCAAAAAAAAGAAACCATTTTGGGGGCCAGAGAGATATCTGTACAGCGGATAAGTCATTTGCCTTGCACAAGGCTGATCCAGGACGAAGGAACTCCTATTTCAGAGTATGCCCCAACCCCCCAAAAAATGAAGACCCATTTTGTACTTGATCTGTGTATTGTGTGTGTGCTATTTCGTGGCTTCTAATAATTCGATTTGAATTATCTTCAGGGCAGAGTGTCTTCCTTATGTCTGGCTTAATCCAGTTTATATATTTATCACTGCTCTTCACATTTAAAATTTTCTCATGTGGTCTACTGGATATAAAGGTGAATAAAATTCTGTCTTGCTTCCTGATTACATTCTCTTAAACATCAAATATTCAAAACATATTGACCCTAATTACCCCAGTTTAGGCCAAAAACCTTTTAGAAAGATTGTTTGCTATTTAATCAAACAGTCACCCTGACTACCAGAGGTACCTTGCTTGAACCTGCAATAATTTAACTGTAAAAGGTCGAGAAGACATTTCTAACTGTACAATTTTAAAAATAGCATTACTACTCGAAATTCCTATTAAACTTAAGGAAATGGTCCCTACAGGGCTGGGTCCTAGTATTTTCACATCTCAGTGTCAGAAATCATACAGCAGTTTTAGCAAGGAAGCCATTAATCTGAAGGTGCTCCTAGTTAACTAGGAAGGTCCAGATACAACGTTGTACCACTTGGACCTCTGCCTTTCATATTCCATCATTTCGTTTCAACGGGTCGCATTTGAGGGGTGATGGTGTTGGTGGTGTTTATTTTATTTTGTTTCACTGCACTTGTGCATGTAATGCCCCGAAATCCCTCTCCCAAGAACAAAATGCGTCTCTCCCAGGACAGGGGCTTTCTTACAGGTGGCACGGGCTTGAGCAGCCTCCCTTCGCTCGCCGAGTCCGATAAAAGCCTTCCTAAGTTTGGAAACGCTAGAAAGAGGAGGCCTCCGGGGCCCAAAGGTCGCTCCGCGGGGCGGCTCTCGCTGTGCCCCGCAGGGAAGCGCGACGAGAGGGCCCGAGAGCCGATCCACTGCGGAGAGGCCGCGGGGACGTACGCTGGGGCGCCGGCCGAGCCTCCGCGGCTACAACTACCTGAGGGGCCGAAGCCAGGCCCCGGGGCCCCGCCGCTCGCCCGGCCGCCCGTTCCCGGAAACGCGGGCGGGGCTCGCCCAGGTAAGTGGCCGGAGCGCCCGGGTGGCCGCGGGGGCGGTCCCCGGCCAGGTGGGCCGCGGGAGCCCGGGAGCCGGGTAGGGCCGAGTGGCCGCGAGCGAGCAGAGGCCGCGCGGGGGCCTGCGCCAGTCGCCGCCGCCTCGGGCCGAGCCCGCGAGGACCGGCCGGGCGGGAAGCGGGGAGGAGGCGGCGCGGCCGGCCGAGGGAGGCTCCCCGGCTTCCTCCCCCGGAGGCGGCCGGGCCGCGGAGACAGGCCGCGACGACGCCGACGGCCGCGCCCGAGGGCCAGAGTGGCGGCGGCGCCGCCTTCCTTACCCTGCATGGTGCTGACGGTCGGGTGGCCCGGCGCCGGGGACCCCACGGAGCCCGGGGTGCTGCCGCCGCTGCCTCCCCCGGAGCCGCCGCCGCCGCCGCTCGGGCTCGGAGCCGCCATTGTTGGACTGAAGAGCCGAGCAGCGCCGCGACGGCTGCAATGCAGCAAGCTCGGGCTCTCGCACGGCCGAGGGGCGCGGCCAGCGCCAGCTCGGTCCGCCCCGGGCACGCCCCCGCCGAGCCTGACGCGAGGCACGGCAGATGCTGCGCAGCCCAACCGCCCAGATGGTGAGGACCGCCCGAGAGAAGAGCTCCAGTCCTGTCCCCAGAGCTGGAGGAGGGTGT
>PVKC010001806.1:0-47615 GCA_004027635.1 Crocidura indochinensis
CCCCCAGACACATCATCGTTACAATGAAAAATCCTACAGATAGAGATAGAATACTGAATGCAGCAAGAGCAAAAAGGGAAATTATATTCAAAGGAGCATGCCTGAGACTTACAGCAGACATGTCACAAGAAACTCTCAAGGCCAGAAGACAGTGGTGGGATATTGTGACAAGACTGAAAGAAATGAATGCCTCACCGAGTGGTCATTGTGAGGTTTTATGAATCATAATTTATTATTAGTAGCAGAATCATGCAGTGAGAAAAATATCTATCAGCTCATCATCACAGTCCTGTATTGAGAAATAAATTCCTCTTTTGAGTGAATCATTCTGTCTTTCATTTACATTCATTGTTCTGATTGTTCTAAACTATTTTTTCTCTAACTTTTCTTACTCAGAAAAAAGTTTAAATTTATATTTTATTTGGCTATATTTCATTATATACAATTAACATTATATTGACAGCTGAATGTCTGATGACAATTAAATACGTAAACTGGTTACAGAAATTTTGGAGTTATCTGTAGACAAATCTGAACAATCTTATGTTTTACTCTGTAAATATGACCTCATATTAATACTTGCACATATTACATATCATATGTAATATCGAGAAGAAGTAGAATACTACATTCTAGAAAAAATGTTTTCTTTAGTTTTACATAATCTATAATAACACAATAGTTTTTACTGTTGTCTAGAAATTTAAAATATTAATTAAATATTTTCTTTCAGAGTATTTTGACATAAATTATATCTTAAACTATAAATCAAATGAGACATAAGAAATTGGAAGCAATGATATTGGTAGTATGGATAAAGTCCGTTCAATATAGTTCACAATTTAATAAACATATAAATTACATTTTCAGTCACATAACCAATTTTGGAAGAAATAGGATATGAAGTTGCTTAATATTTACCATTGGTACTGCCTATATTTAATTTTGAATACATTATTCTCATGAGTTGTGAATAAGTCCTTAGATACAAATTTAGAGACATGAAATGACTCATGGCAAATTTTTATTTGGAATAATACCTGTAGTGACTGTGCCTGGGTCATGATGCCAACTTTTCCCCAAGTCAAAGAACTTAGCCCTGAGTCATGGATAAGTCACTGGTTGTTTCAAAAATAAATAGTATTTTTCTTTCCTAAAGAGATAAATTTAAATTTTACCAGGTCTTTGTCCATTTTTTTAGATTCATGTCTTATTTAGTGATTTGGAATTTGATAATTAAGAAGAATATCTATTTTTTGTTTAAGTAGAAGATAACCATACATTTATTTTTTTTAATACATAAAAGTTATCGGGGCTGGAGTGGTGGCTCTAGCCTAGGATGGACAGCAGTTTGATCCCCTGTTATCCCCTGTGGTTCCCCAAGCCAAGAGCAATTTCTGAGCGCATAGCCAAGAGTAACACCTGAGCATCACTGAGTGTGGCCCAAAAACCAAAAAACAAGTTATTATGTCATAGATACTATGCAAAAGTATTTAAGAAATAATACCAAATGAAGCACTTCTATCCATTTTCCCCCATTAAATTATCATGATATAATATATTTATATATGTCACATATATCACAAATTTGTATAATATATCATAATGTATCATAAATGTAATACAATGTAATATGATGCAATGTAAAATCTGTAACATGACTTCTCTGGAATGATGACATAGTATAGGAGAAATAATATTGACTACAGAGAAGTTTAATCTAAATTGACTACTGAATGATACGAGAGTTTTGAGAGTAATTTTTCATTTTACTAAATGAGAATGCTCATTACTATATAAAATTGATCAGATATATTGTTATTAAATTTGAATTAACAAAAAGAAGCAACTTACATAATACATAAAAATTTATACAAAAGGATCTTTTTTTTGGGGGGGGGTCACACCCGGCATTGCTCAGGGGTTACTCCTGGCTCTGCACTGAGAAATCACTCCTGGTAGGCATGGGGATCATATGGAATGCCAGTATTCAAACCACCATCCTTCTGCATACAAGGCAAATGTCCTACCTCCATGATATCTCTCAGGCCCTATACAGAAGTATCATTTTACTAATTTATATGCATTGACTATTTCTTTATTCATGTTATTCCTTTACTATTTTACTCATAAATATGGCAAGTAACTACTAAGGTTCTACTATATTTATAAAGATGAAAGTGAAATAATTTTGATTTAAATCAGGATAAACCAATATTTAAATTGAATTTAAATTGTCGTTCTTCAAGCAAATGTCTCAGACTCTCTAAATGTCTTTATAACATCAGTATAAAATTAGGAGCCATATCAATAGCACAGTGGTAGGACATTTACCTTTCATTCAGTTTATCCCAATTCAATCCTTGGCATCCTAATCTTGAGCAATTTCTGAGGTACAGCTAGGAGTAACCACTGTATACTGCATAGCAGGTGTGGCCCCATAAAAATCACAAACACAATGGAAATGTTCATCTCATAGACTTATTATAACTGTGCTCGCTTTGGCAGCACATATACTAAAATTGGAACGATACAGAGATTAGCATGGCCCCTGTGCAAGGATGATACGCAAATTCGTGAAACGTTCCATATGAGAAAAAAAAAGAATTATTATAGCTATTCACAATATTATTAAGTATACATATTTTGGCCACACCTAGTAATATTCATTACTTATTACTCTATGCAATCAGGGATCACCGTTTGAGGACATAAGGACCATATGGATTATATCTGGGTTGACTGCATTTAAGACTAGTACCCTACCCGCTGTACTATCACTCAGATTCCTTAACTGTATCAATATTTTAGCATGCTGTCTTACTCCTAGTGTTACACAATGAATAGTCACACTAAATAAATACTAGGGACTGGAGAGATAAATTCATGATTAAGAGCACATGTTTTGCATGCTAAAAGCATGAGTTTGATTTTTGATACTACCCAGACCATAGCAGGTTATGGCCTAACAAAGACAAATAAAATAACAGCTAGCATTCAAGGCAATTATTTGGGATTGTTTTTCCATTTTGCTTAAATAAATTGTCTGTGGAAGTTTTTAATAGACAAGATACAAGCATGCATTTTTATATTTTAAATATAACAAAACGAATATAGTCTAAGATACTCTATTTAATAAGAAAGCACTATGTTTTCCCTCAATTAATTTTACTTAAGTATCTTCCACATAAATCAGAAGGGACAGGAGTTCCATTGCACTAACAAATTGAGAGTTTCCTATAAGGTTTATCCTAGGAAAATTTTCAAAAGCTAGAGTCACAATGTGTACCAGGGCCAACAGGTCTGGAAATATTCCAAAGTATAATTGGTAGATGACAGTACATTTTGTTTATCAGAATGCTTCAACCTCTCTGGGAAGTATGCAAGATCATTACAGTTTCTAAAATTTTTCTCCTATTTTTATATTTGGCATGTAATGTAAATCTTCATTTTTCCCTGCTTCTCAATCTACTCCGTAATTCTGGGATCTTGGCTAAAAGCACTAATATTTAAAAAGCTATGTACCTTTAGCAGATCTAGACTAAAGTGTATGAAAAAAATTATACTCTGGTTCACATATTGCTTCTTCTTCACTAATAATGGAGTCAAATTTCTGTAAAAAATATTCTCATAGTATTTAACTATCTAAAATCTGTATATCATCTATCTACAGATATTTCTATGAGAGGTTGAGAGGTCTTTACCATCTGTGTATAGATTTAGGGCAGGAGCATAGGAGTTGAATAGTATAGAAGGAAAAATATTTACTTCTATGCAGCCACCACAAATTCAATCCCCAGCATCCCATAATTACTCCAAAGCAGGGATTTTTGAACACAGAGATAAGAGTTCTAAGCACTGCTGGGTCTGTTCTCACCTACCAAAAAGAAATAAATAATAGTAGCATAGATTCCCCACTTTCATTTCATCACCCCACACCCGCTGGCACTGCTCCTAGTGATTTTTATTCCATCTCTTTTGTTTGCCATTTTTGTTATTAAGCTCCCTCCCCTCTCCACATTATTTCTTTTTCCTTTGTTGGAATTGTTGACATGACTGACAATGGAGATTGAATTCCTTAGTTGTGGTGCTTATACACACTAGGCTGTTCACATGGTGTTGCAGCATTGGAGGTTCCAGTTGGTGTAGCCACTGGGTCAACATTAAATTCATACGAATAGATTTGAGGATGGTGGTTGAGCATTTTATTCTACCGTATTCTTGAAGTCATTTCTTTTCGTCCCCCAAATTAGCTAAATTAAGGTTTATTTCTTAAATAACTAAACCTAAGTGAGATTTATTACAAGGATGTTGCTGGGTTTGAATTTGAATTTTAGGCCCGATAGCACAAAACAAACAAACAAAAGCAGTAACAAGTTTGCACACTAATTTAAGAAATCAGACAAATTGATTCTTGGTAATTATTCAAAAACAATAGGTATAAACACAATTGTATATATAAGCATAATATATATGATAAAGTAATTATACAAAATCAAAATAAAACTAAATATCTGAAATACACCTAGTTTACTATAGTTTCTTCATGAACAGATCAATAATATAATGAGTAAGGTGCTTGCCTTGCACAGGGTTTATAGGTTTGGTCCGGGCTGTCCCAGTAATCCCCCAAGCACCAGTAGGAATGATTCATTAGTGCAGAGTCAGGAGAAACCCTTGATCATTGGCAGATGTTACCCAATGAAAGCAAAAACAAACAAACAAAAACAAAACAAAACATAAATTAAAGTATACATGTATATTAGAAGTTATTGAAGATTTTCATCACTGAGAGCCCTGACAAGTTGTTATTAAGTGATTTTAAAACAATTTTAAATAATGAAAGTGTTCTTCATCTGAAATCTTTTTTGAAAATCAAAAGTAGGGGCCCAGGAGATAGCATGGAGGTAAGGCATTTGCCTTTCATGCAAAAAGGTCATCGGTTCGAATCCCGGTGTCCCATATGCTCCCCTGTGCCTGCCAGGAGCAATTTCTGAGCATGGAGCCAGGAGTAACCCCTGAGCATTGCCGGGTGTGACCCAAAAACCACACACACACACACACACACACACACACACACACACACACACAAAGAAAATCAAAAGTAAAGTGAACCATAACTGTAGTAGCTCTAAGAGTAGGTAGTAGTTCTGAAAGCATTTCATGGAATCTGAAGATTTCTTTGGTCTTCAAAGAGAGCAGTTTTAAAATGATAGAAGATCATGTTGAATAGAAACCATAAGCCTAAACAGATGACCTGGATTAACTGTGATTGAGAGAGACAAATATATTCCTTTACAGGTGACAGTACATTGAAAGATATGTTACTTCATAGTAACTTTTCACTTCATCTTGATACTCTGACACCCTAACTGGATCAATTTATATATAGCACATCTAGCTCTGAAAATTAGGTTCATTAAGTATAAAAGTACTAGATAAACCTTTCTGAGCAGATAAGATCATAAATAAGAGATATAATGAATTTAAATCAGGTAAAAATAATATTATGATGGAAGATAGAAACTCAATTTTGAATGTGAAAATAAAATCACAGTAGATGACCTATACTACAGTATAAGCTATAGAATGTTATGATCTGATGTTACTTCCATAAGCAAATTATTTCATATGAAATACTCATTGCCAATCACAACAACCTTTCAAGGTTGTTTCATATTTAACTTGCAATAACTTAAATTTTGGATTACCTTTCAATGTTGTTTTTGCTATTGTTTAACTTCCAATAACTTATATTTTAGATTACCATCGGAGGCTATTATTTTTTAACTGTCTTTTCTCTAATCATTGTTTCTTTTCTGTCTTAAAGAGAAAACATCAATAACATTGCAAATTCCCAAATTGGTGATAAAGTTCATGGCTGAATTTAAATAGTGCTTATGTCCTATGGTAAACTACCATATGAATGTCAGCTTTGTGACAAAAATTTTTGGCTTAATAGGACATCAGAAAATAAGGGGTCTTCATAGATGAGAGTCTAAGATATCAGAGAAAAAGAAGATATAACTTTTACAAGACAGGCACTAGTGTTGTGCTAAAGCTCTAATTTTTTCTTGAGGTTTTTTTGAAATGTAATGATCTCTCATTCGCTAAGTCATTTAGGTATTTTCTTGTCTGATCTATAAAATAGCAAGATTCCGTTTTGCTTGGATTTGTCTGTGACTTTATGTAGCTTGCAAGAAACTAATTTAGCTTGGAAGTCACTCAGTTCTATAAATGGCAAATGTTTTATTTGTCTACCAAAAACATTCAGAAAGTACAGAACTTAATTTCCTTTTAATGTAAACTTTTGACAGAAAAGTGAAATCTATCCAATTCAATTGGATCAAATCTTCCTAAATGTGAGGTGTTCAATTACATATATTAGTCATGACTATGTGAAACATGATATTGAAGCAATTTTTAATAGCATATTGATTTTCTCAAATGCAAAAACAATGTTGTAAGAACTGGCATATCTAGTTTATTGCTCTCCACTGTTTTATATTTCTAAAACAGTAATCATAAGTAGGTGCTAAAATACTGCTTTCAGATTCTTGTGAGATATGCATAATATTTAGGTATAGGCTTGTAATGATACTTTTCCCCCGTGGATGTCAAGATACTTACAGGTTTTTAGTGAAATAACCTGGATTTTGTTACCCATAGGGGAAACAAGGCATGAAAAGATAAAAAGTGACGGAAACAAAAAAATCCAAATGGGTTGTTAGACGAAACACATATTTATTTTCTTTAAATTTAACCTAAAAATGCTTTTCTTAATGGCAATTTATTTCTCTGTTAGTTTTTTTTTTTTTGAGAGGTCTCCCATCCAATAGATTTTCCATGAGTGTTGCCCAGATCAAGCCTAGGACTCTGGCATGAATTTCAGACCTATGAGCTTTCTCTGTCTCTTCTCAGGTAGCTCCTTTCAAGATCTTTTTATTTTGAAATAGTCATAGCTCTCCAAGTCTTAAAAATGTACAAAAGAGGTTCAAGTTTTTATTCATTCAATTTCTGATTAATAACATTATGTAAGTGCAATATAGTTTTGCAGTTGGTTGTTTGACATTGATGCAATTCATTGGCCTTATTTTGATTTCACCAAACTTTCCAACAATTATGTCAATGTCTTTCTAAAAAATTTTATTTCATAACAATTAATATAAAAACCACAAAAATTAAGATATGTAAATAGTTTAATTTTATTATACCTCTACAACCACATGAACTTTGGATTCTTGTTCTAAAATGTACTCATCATGTTGCAATCTATATTTGCAGCATTTACTTTCAAATACATTACTACTGTGTTTCACCATTAAAGTGAACATATATAATACTAAGTTTGAATTTAGCACTCTTAACTTATAGTGCTGTACTTCAAAGAATACCATCTATATATCTTCACGAAAATATTCTAGAACAGTGCACTGATCAACAAAATTATATTTGGATTGTTTATCGGCTAAGAAAGGATGCAAAAGCCAAAATGTAGTATATGTTCTTCCCACAATTATTTAGTGTGCCTATCTACTTTCCTACTTCTGCACCTTCTAATTACTTTAGAAAAGTGGTTTAGCAGGTCACTGACTGCAGAAGAGAGATAGCCCATTCAAACTCAGGAGGGCATGGAGCCAGTGGAAGGAAAATGAGGTTAATAATGAAGACAGGCTGAACGTGAATTAGAGAAAGTAGTTATGTTAGGGTTTCTTACAATCTTACCCATTTGAGTCTGTTAAAAAATTTAGAATGACTGTATTTATCATAGATAGTTAAATAAAATATTAATGTATTTTATGATTCATACATATAGGTATATGCAATATAAATGTAGATACATATAGTATTTTGTACTTCTTTACTCTAATATATTTAAGGAATATAATTTAAATTCAGTATATAATTATGTAGAAAAAATGTAATATAATGTTGATATAGAGACGAGATGAGTTATAGGAATTATTGTGATTAGAACAATTAGGCCAAAATTTTGTACATTTCATTTATTATGATAAAAATAGTGAATTTTAATAGTCTTGTTAAATATTTCAGTTATTTTCATTAATCTTCATTAAGAGATGAATAGTTTATTTTTGGAAAGAAAAGAGTGAATTGGTGGTTATGAGAAAATGAGGAAGAGTGAGTGACTATGAGTAAGTGCTATCCTTACTTAGATCCTTTTTTCTTTTCTTTTCTCTCTTTTCTCATTTTTTCTTAATTTCTCTTTTGAAATTCACATCTGGTAGTGCTTATTTACTGATGGCATTCACTTACTCCTGGCTTTGTACTTAGAGATCACTCCTGTAAGACTCAGTGGAACATATGTGGTCCCAGGAATTGAACTTGAGTTGGCTATGTGCTAGACAAATGCCCTTCCCACTCTACTGTACTATCTTCAGCCTCCTATGATTTAATCTCAGTGTCTACTTCATTATAATATAAATAAAGGGTAAGCTTAATGACTCATATAGTGAAGTGTTTAAGCTTCAGAATTATGCTAGTTCCAGAGTGCCAAATCTTAACAAAACTAAAAATATAATTACTATACAATAGCTCACATTATTGTGTACATTCAATTGCAAAGTTCAGAGCTTAGTATACTAACATTATATAAACCAGTAGATTACAATTTAAATCAGCAATTTGCTATACAGTTCTTTGTAGATTAAGTGATAGATAATTTTGAAATAAAAAATTAGAAACTTATTTGTGTGTGTGTGTGTGTGTGTGTGTGTGTGTGTGTGTGTGTGTTTGGGGGGAGCCACTCCCAATGATGCTCAGGGGTCACTCCTGGCTATGTGCTCAGAAATCGCTCCTGACTTGGGGGACCATATGGGGTCCCTGGGGAATTGAACCGTGGTCCATTCTTGGTCATCTGTGTACAAGGCAAACACCCTACCATTGTGCCACCACACTGGCCCCAAGATTTTGTATTTGTTTTCAAAATTGTTGTTTGATATTTTGATATATTTTAAGATAAAATATTTAGCTACATTATATTTTATATTATTGTTAATACATTTAAAATAACCAAAAGTTTTTCTAAAATGAAACGACCAAAGCGATTTTAAAATATAAAGTATGAAAAAATAAAATAAGGTATAAATTATTTTCAAAAAACATCTTGAAAATATTTTTTTAGAAATAGCTTTTTTAGGGAACCGGGCGGTGGCGCTGGAGGTAAGGTGCCTGCTGCCTTGCCTGCGCTAGCCTAGGACGGACCACGGTTCGATCCCCAGGTTCCCATATGGTCCCCCGTGCCTTCCAGGAGCGACTTCTGAGCACATAGCCAGGAGTAACCCCTGAGTGTCACCGGTGTGGCCCAAAAAACCAAAAAAAAAAAAAAAAAGAAAGAAAAAAAAAGAAAAAGAAATAGCTTTTTTAGCATAGTGATACTTTGAAAAAAAAAACTATCACAGATTCCCCCTTCTTTTAATGATAATCGAGAGGATTATCAGTGGAAATAAACTCATAACCATGAAAAGGGAGCAACATAAACATCTAGAGAAGCTAGGTTCCTCATGAGCAATGCATAGTAGCCTTCTTAGACTGAAGGTGTTTTAGAGCTGGAAGAAACTGTTTTAATTGTCTGATCCAGGAGCTGCCTTGCATGGGGCAAATAATGCCTTGATGTTGAACACTAAAAATAAGTCCCCTAAATCTCACCAGCAGTGATTCCTGAGTTCTTAGAGTCAGAAGTAAACCCTCAGCACTGCCATTTTTGGCCCTAAAAATAAAATAAACTCTGTAAACCAATAGCCTCATTTTACAATTATGAAACCTACCAAGTAGTCCTTGTCTGTGGTCAGAGTCAAAGTCCAAACTATATCTGTGCTCAATTTCAGTCTCGTTGGCTGAATCCCCAACAGTCTGAATCCGAGGAGGGAGAAAAAAGGAAATATGCCTCATAATTAGCCCCGAAGTCGGCCAGATCGGATAGTTACACATACGTGTAATCCATTAACTCAGAATGGCTCCTGATAATTTCCTAGGCATGGGCTGACATAGTCACAACCTTGAAACAGGAATCTCTATTTGCCTCCTACAATCTGAAGGCTGCTGGGCAAGTTCTGGAATGTGTCTGGATCTGATGAGAACCTAAGGGTATGTCCTGTCTGGACGCAGTCCTTCCAGGTGAGATCCACACTACCTCTGAGTTCTCTACCTACAAGTTCCTCATCTTTAAGGACAGCCCATTCACCTAGAAGGGCATTTCTTAAAGCTTTGGACTTCATATTCTGAACATGACCTAATATGACTCAGTTTACTCTATAGAATGGAAGAATTTCTGGTAATCCACAAAGACTGTAAATATAATCTGATAAAATACCATGAATTTCAGACTCCCTCAATATATACAACCACACTTAACTAATATTAATGTGAGGTTTTATAGAACAGTTTCTGTTGTCATAGCTTGGCTTGTTACGGACCAAAAAGAACAGTTCATGGCAAAAGCATAATGGAAAGTAATGAATCCTCTCTCTTTAATTTTACTTTAATACTTTAAATGTTCGTGACACAAGATCAAACTTTAAATAGCAAAACCAGCTCTATGGCTTATTGAGATTACATTGACACTGGGTTAAATATTTACGTAAAAAATTAAGTAATTGAAGGAAATAGTCTGTACAGTCTGTCAAATTAACTGACATTTTCGGTGAAAATATTTATCTTGGCCAGTAATGTTATAGAACATAGAGAGTAGCATAGACTATATGTATCAAAAAAGAGTTGACTGTTTTTTAGAATTGTCATCTCAGTCACTGTTACTCTTGATATTGTTCTTCCTTAACTTATTTTCTATTAAAATACAACTATGAGGGGCCGGAGAGATAGCATGGAGGTAAGGTGTTTGTCTTTCATGCAGAAGGTCAAGTAATTCAAATCCTGGCATCCCATATGGTCCCCTGAGCCTTCCAGGAGCGATTTCTGAGCATAGAGCCAGGAGGAACCCCTGAGTTCCACCTGGGTCACGCCAGGTATGACCCAAAAACAAAGCAAAAAAAAAAAATAAAAACAACTATGAAAGGATTTGAATGATAGTATAGTGAGTAGACACTTGCCTTGCATATGACCAAGCTGAGCTAAAACTCAGCTGAATGCAAACATTCCTATGGTACCCCCCCCCAGTACAATCAACAATAATTCCTGAGTGCTCAGACAGGAGGAACTCTCTAGATAACGCCTGGTATAGCCCACCATAAAATGTTGCATTAGACACAGACATTCCACACATACACATAAGTCAGTGGTAAATATTTTGCCCAAGTCTAAGTTTGAACTTTATCCCAATTCTTCAGCTCCCACCATTTGTGGATCAATTATACATTATACAATAATATATAATTTATATAATATAAATATATGTAATTTATCTGAAAAATTATACAAGTTAGTCATGGTTTTATTCCAATAATACCTTTGAGAACAAATGCTGTATCCCATTGACATGCATGGGCTATCATTGTATCAAAATGTTCATCTGCTATGTGTTTAAATGTGTGGTTTCTTAAGGACACTCAATTCCCATGTCTATTTTTCAATTACAAATGCCTATGACATTATTCACAGCAACTAGAGGTATTTAGGTACATATTTCTAATATTTTCATCAATCACTGAGGCAGTGGAAAATATTTTTAAAACTTGCATTCCACAAAAGACTGAATTGGAAAAAACATTAATGAAGTCTTCTTTTAATTCAGATTCAAGATATTACTGTAGTGTCTGCTCAAGTCTGTCAACATTTCCATTATAAGTTCATATTTTCCAGTTTTATTTCTTAGCTTTAAGAAGTATTCAGCCAGCTTTGATGATACAGAATACAAAATCCAACCCAGAACAATTTTATTATTACTGACCAGAAGCTGATATTTTTGTAGGGCATGAATTGATTTTATAATATCATCAAAGTCAAATACTCCGAGGGACACCTAGTCATTTTTAGTACTTTATAAAATATAACATTAAAAACAATCTTTCTTCCTAGAAAAAAACAAATAACTAGATTATATAAGGCCTAAAGAGAAATTTTGTGAGTCCACATGAATTTCCATATGAGTTGGATACTAATTTGACATTTTTATTGAGATCTTTGATATTATAATAAGCTTTCGAGAAATTTGCATTATATGAATCTGAAAGAAATTGAATTTTGGGCAAGGAGATTTATAATAAAAAATGAGATACAACTCACAAAGGTAGAATTTTTAGAGCTTGTAATACTTCTACATCTGAGATAGTACCTTGTTTGTTTTTTCCTAATATTGATGAGTATAAGGAAGACTGATACAAAATTTATAAACTGCTAAAACACTAGATGGACTAGAATCAGTTATTTTATCAGCAAAACAACCTACATCGCAACTTCTTTGAGAGTTTCTTGACAGAAGAAATTGCTATATTGAAGTTCTCTGTTTTTCCTATCCCAAGACACATATAAGAACCAGAAAAAATGGATTTTTATTCTGTTAGCTTAGTGTTCTACCTTTTAAAGTAAAAGGTATTTAAAAACGACAAAAAATAACCAACCACAATTCTCTTCTCTGTTGAAACTCGATATAAAAATATTGACCGTGGGTTACGTGTGGTAGGTGAATATTTTATGTACGCGAAAAGCTATGAATTCAGGTATTAAAACATGATACACTCCTGAAGTTTTGGTTAGTAGTAATTTTTTACTGGGCATCTCTATTTAAACATAACCACATGGAAATTTTGCTTCCTTGACCACAGTTATAGCCATCAAAATATCTGCACTGTCCATGTTTGATGAAATAAAATTTAAAATGAAAATGTTAATTAAAAATTTTTACTTTAGGACCAGAGTGATAGCACAACATTAGGGTGTTTGCCTTACATTTGGCTGACCCAGAACGAACCTTGGTTCTATTCCTAGTGTCCTAAGTGGTCCTCCAAGCCAGGAGCGATTTCTAACCACATAGCCAGGAATAACCAATGAAATTCACCTGGTGTGCCCCCCCCAAATAAAAGACTTTATTCTATTCCCACTAAATTATAGACATAACAGATAGTCTGATTAAGTTATATAATTGTATGTAGTTATTCATTATAATTACTATATTATTTACATTTAGTCAATTAATCTTATTATGTATTAATCACATATATGAATAACCTATATAGAACAAATACAGAAAATATATAGACAAATGTTAGTAATGTAGTTTACCTGACTGATATCTAAGTAGGTTTATAAAAATTTATATTCCTCATAACAGGTCCTAAGTAGTTCACAGATAAGATACCGTATTTGCTGGCGTATAACACGAACCCCTAACATTTCCACTCAAAATAGAGAGTTTGTTATATACTCACCGTATAAGACTATCCCCTCTTCTGCACACCTTCCACACACCAAATAAAAGGTAAAACAATATCAGATTTGATTTCAACATTTTAATTTATATTCAAATGCTTAATGGCATGCAGGAAAACTGTCACAAGGCCGTATGTAATCAAACATATACATAAAACAGTGCAAGTTTATTACCAGTAAACGTACCAGTAATTCACTAAAGAAAACACACTCTATAGACTGGTAGCGTAGATGCTTCTCAGGAACATAGGCAAGTAACCCACAACCTAGAGGGACTGTCAATGATAGAAGTAAGATAACAAATGCATATGTAAAGAAATATACGGTAACCTGAATTTACCACACTCACAAAATCGCACACAGCCGAACATAGACCCAGTATGGTATCTCAATTCGCGATTTTGCGCTATCATACTGGGTGTTTGGTCGGCTGTGTGCGATTTTGCGAGTGTGGTAAAATCGCATAACAGCCGAGCATACACCCAGCTAGCAGCTGATGCCTGAATGGTATGTGGAAAGAAGTGGGCGGGCATCGGAAAACCACTATGTCACGGGGCAAGCTTATGAGAAGTCTATCTGAAGTGTACCTGGCGTGTAAGACGACCCCCACTTGGAGGCATATTTTTCAGGGCCAAAAAATCGTCTTATATGCCGGCAAATACGGTATTTACCTTTCATGCAGCAAATATGTGTTTGATCCCTATATTTCTTTTATTTGGGGGGGGGGATCTCAATGTTTCATATTATTTCCTGAGCAACCAGGTATGACCCTGAGCACAGAGCCAGAAATAAGCTCTGAACACAGTAGAATTTGGCCCTAAAATAGAACAGCAGTAACAATATATTTCTTCTATGCCCAAGTAGAGTAGTTCAAATTGCTTGTGCATCACTGGTAAGCTTTAAAAAATAATTCAGATTTTTTAGAGATTAAAATTATAAGCAGAAGCTAATATGCACAAGTCAAAATACACCTCAATATTTGTGCTTGAGATATAGGTCTTTACATTTTTTTTTTGCAGGGGTTAGAGAAATACCTTAGGAATCTGTTTAATAGTTTGTGAAAACAATATATACTTAACAAATATATAATATACTTAACAAAAAAGCGTTATTTATGAACTTTGTATACAGGAAAGCAAATAGCCGATACACTTACACTTTGATCATGATAAACATTTTAGTTATAGTATTTCTGAAATACTATAACTAAAATAACATTTTCTTTCTCTTTCTTTTTTCCTTTCTTTTTTCTTTTCTCCTCCCTCTTTCTCTTTCTTTTTTCTTCTTTCCTCCCTTTTTTCTTTACTTTTTATTTTTCTTTCTCCTTTTTATTCATTCTTTTCTTCCTTTCCTTTTTCCTTCCTTCCTTCCTTCCTTCCTTCCTTCCTTCCTTCCTTCCTTCCTTCTTTCTTTCTTTCTTTCTTTTTTATTTCCTTCTCTTTAATTCATTTTCTCTGTTATATTCACCTCACAACCTATTTAGTCGTGGCTTTGGGTTTCATATTATATTTAACATTTGTTATAGTCATGCAAATTAAGGAAATATCTAGCTAATATTTGTCTTCAAAGATAAAGAAGTATGACAAAGTGAGGAAAAGAACTTCAACAAGATAAAGAACACTTAATTACAGTTACATGGAATGCAGTTAGACTAACAGGTAAAAAAAAAAGTTGGATGAAGTTAAGATTTGTAAAGCAACTTCCTTCTATTTACTTAAAATGTGAAACAAAATCAGAGTTTTTTTTTAGAGGAAGACAGTCCAGGGGAGACCATAAACATATTCATTCTGAAACACTAGCAGTTCTACACTTAGGCAACTATTCCAGCAACCTGCAGGCCATGTGCTATGTTTGTCTTTCTGCCCAAGGCACTCTCCAATTACGTGTGCTATAAATGCAAGCTTGTCTCCTTTCCAAAGGTGAATCTAAAGAGCATGAGGGCAGTTTCTATGCTCCAATTTATTAAAGAAAATGGAGGGTCCCTTGGTTTAGAGTAATAACAATCCAAGAGAAAGCAGACAATTAAAATAATTCAAATAATGTGATCAATATGTAATAGCATTACAAAAATGTGAGCTTTCACTATATATCTATGTGCTTGCATATATGTATACTTACATATATATCACATCTATGAATTTGGATAATTTAGTGCAACTTTACATCAACACGCGCTGTTTTATCTTGCACTTGTACTTTATATTGTGGGAAATTGCTTCTTTCATTTAATCTCAAGTAAAAACCTCTACTAACATCAAACATTTTTCTGTAGATTCTTATATTACTCAGAATTTATAACATTAAAGAATGAAGACTGTTTTGGATTGGGTTTTAATTTAAGGTAATCTAGTGCTGACTTAATTCCCAGAATCCAAACCACTAAAATTTTCTCAGTAAGGACTGGAGAGACCGCAAAGTGCATAGGGTACTTGTTTTGCATGAAGTTAACCTGGTCTGAAACCCCCAGTTTCTATATGTTCCTCCAAATACTACCAGTAATAATATCTGAGCACAGGGCTAGAGTAAGTCCTGCATAGCCTGTGGTACAATAAATAAAATAAATAAATAAATAAAACATTCCTATATCAACAATAAGAATTTTTGGCTTTTTCATGCATTGCAATTTTTTTCCATTAAGGTAACTTTTATTGGGATGTAATGGATCGATTTGGTATGGACTATGTGACTTTTTTTTTTTTTTTGGCTTTAGACACAGATTTCAAACCTACTGTTCTTCAGAGATCAAATATGTTGCTTGGACTTAAACACAAGTTGGCCAAATGCAAGCCAAGTAGCTTATCTCCTATATTATCTCTCTGGGTCTGGAATAGCATTTTTCACTGCCTTAAAGAACTTTTTCCTTTCCATGGAGGCCAAACCAGGGGGAAAAATCATTGCCAAAATGAATGAGGATTTCTATTCTACTAATCCTAACATGTATGTTTGTTTCCACACCCTTTGATATATGTCATTCTCATTAGTATGAGAAAATTTATTGTTATTTTGACTTAAAGTTCCCTGGTAATAATTAATGAAGAACATTTTTTATATGTCTGCTGACCATCCTTATGAATTCTTAGAATATCTCAAAACAAAGGCATAGAAGACAATACTATAGAATGGCAAATCCGTGGCCTTAGGAAAAATATACTAATAAACAGTAGTGAATGGTTAGGAAAAGGAATGATGATCATATCAGAGGTGACATGAGGACCATGATGTAAGGTCTTGGAAACTTTGATGGTGATGGCATGCAGTCACTATTTTCATCAGTACTAAAAACTTAAACACTATATAACCATATCACTTAAATGGAACTTAAAAATATTCTTTAATTTATAAACCTTTTGCCTTTCCTATCATGCCCTGGCAAGAGATTTCTAATAAAGTCTTGCTTTCAGATTAAAAAGTATTCAACATGTCATCCTCACTCTGAATATAATTTTAGTTTTTTTTATTTTACAAAGAAATATAAATCTCTCTCATTTGAGCCCCTAGAAGCCACTGGAGTTTTATTAATGGACCCAATATGATACTATTATGTCCTGAGGCTTACAGTGGCCCAAAGAAAGGAAGAGAGATGAATAACTGTTTTAATTGTTCTGTAGAGAAGTTGCAACATGCACATTTGCATATGAAATTTGCTTTTTCATATGACTATGGGTCATAGATACACTCAAACAATGACAATAGTAATATATAAAAATCATCAAAGATAATAAATAAATATAACATAAATAATAATGAAAATATAGGATCAAGACTATTATAAAATATGACATGGAGACACAGATTGAGCTTGCTTTTTCGAGAAATAAAAGCAGATTTGTCACAAGCCTTCAATAATTCAATATGTGAAGCCCAATAAGATGAGCCATACTTGTACTGAGTTACTTAGTCCTTCAAATGATTTCACATGAAACCTATTCAAACAATTTATGGAATGTGTGATCTTGGAACTCCAACTAAGATTCCTGAAGTGTTAACAAAAATATGAAAGGGAGGCAGAAATATTTAATTATCTGAATGACTTTCCTCGGATCATTTCTGGCAGTACTCGTATCTACTGTTAAGCTCAGGTCTGCTATTTGCAAAACTAAGACCTACCCTGATCTACTATTTCTCCAGTCACACCTATGTAAAGTGTTTAATTTATTATATGGATGGATATATAGTTTTTTCTATGAGTTACATAAAGTGGGTAGAAATAGATAACTTTTGATATAAAATCAAATATCTAATGTGTTTAAAATTAGTGATCTGAAAAATATGGGTTAAACTGAAATTTATTTAGTCTGATTTACTCACAATCAAGAAGTAGAGGACTATTCTTAACTTTGTTGCAGTCATAAATTTATTAAAATATCAAAGAAACATATGCTAATTTATATGTCTAATTTATGTTAGATATTTCAATGTTGAGTTAGAATTTAATTCCCAACATTATATATATATATTCACATTCATATCAAATGTAAAAAACATCAATATAATGATTTTACAGATGAAACAAAATATTTTATGAACTACCATTTAAGAATACTTTGATTGGTGTGCCTTTAAATGATACTCCCCAAAACATTTACTAATGCTTATGTATCCATAAGAAAGTAAAATTGAATGCTGCCTTGTATAGCTTGTATCATAATACAATGTTTAGATCTTGGTCAATCAGATATAATAAAATGCATACAAAGGAAACGAGATAGTGGATGGTTAGAAAAGAATATTGTGCTTTTGTGCTTAGGAAAGAATCATGCAATAGAATATTTTATTTTTTAAATTCAAAAATTTAAGATGTTAATTATTTAAACATTTTGTAATGCCATAAATAGAAAAAATAAGTAAAATAAATGTTGATCAACATCACATGAAAAACAATTTGAAGGCTGAAACAATAGTAGAACAGATATCCCTTTTTACTACTACACATAAAAATGGCACGTTATATTTGATTGTGTATAAAATATAAAGTTTCATAAAGTCATTATTGCTCTGTTAATGTGCTCATATAAAATCTAGATTATGTGATAGATAATTAAAGGGAATAACTCTGGTGGAGAAAGGTATTACAGTTTTTCTTCATGGTAGTGTATCAAATTTGATTCCATTATTGAGTATATGTTTTATATAACTCAAAATAATTTTAAAAACTTTACTTTTTTAAAAAATGGAATATATTATTTATCTTAATTACTTTATTTAAAAAAACTATGATTAGAAGTTTGTTCATACTAGTTGCTTTTTTCTAGTTACAAATATGTTCATGACTGAGTTGTTCATGATTGAGCCATATGATACAACTTTTACCAGTGCATATTTACCAATATATTTGTCCTGTTTTCTGTCCTCCATTGGCAAAGAATACTCATTATTAGATTTTACCATTTTTGCTTTAGATAATTTTTCTCTAGATATTACCTTTGCCTTCATTTTTATTAAAATGCTCAAAAATAGGGGCTGGAGCAATAGCACAGCAGTAAGACATATGTCCTGCATGTTGCTGACCCAAAATAGACATCGGTTCAATCCCAGGCATCCAATATGGTCCTACAAGGCAGGAGCAACTGCTGAGCGCATAGCCAAGAGTAATGCCTGAGCGTCACCGGATGTGGTCCCAAAATCCCCCCAAAAAACTCAAAAATGCTCCAAAATAGAATATATATATATAGAGAGAGAGATAGAAAGATAGATATAGATAGATAATAGATGATAGATAGATAGAGATGGATGGATAGATAGATGATAGATAGATAGATAGATGATAGATAGATAGATAGATAGATAGATAGATAGATAGATAGATAGATAGATAGATAGATAGATAGATAGATAGATAGATAGATAATTTTGACTTGGGGGGTTCATTTCCTAGCAGGTTAGCAGATTTTAGGACTGTTTCTGTGCCTATTTCTGTGCTCAAGGATCATTCGTGTTACTGTTTAAGGAACCAAAGTTGTTTGTGAGCAAGGAAGGAACCTTAATTCCAATACTATATTTCAGAATCTTAAATTTTATTTAAGTAATATAAATGGAGCAAAAATATATAGTCTTACATTTTACCTAAGATATAAATAATCTATCCTTATAAATGATTGGAGAATATTGAAGAAAAATTAGACAAGTTTACAGACAAGATTTTTTCATATCATAACTCATTACATATGAGTAAAACACAAAATGAACATGCATCTTGATTGTTTCACCAGTTTTATAAAGTCTGAAACTTAATTTAGCCTATTTTTTATAATACATATCTAAATTTAAGGACTTTTTCATGTTGAGTTAGAATTTAATGTTATTTTGGAAACTGTAACTTGATATCAAAGAAGGTACTTCAAAAATGTTGGTGGAGAAAGTATGTTTTCTTTAAGAAACTTCTTTGATCTCCTGAATAGAAGTTATAGGAGCATTGAAGCATATATAAAATGCTCCTGAAGAAGGAGAACACTTTTAAAAATGAGAGGTCTGATTTAAGAAAGTTGGCAATTTAGTATTGAATACCTCTGAGAAATTCTTTCAAAATAATGTATTTCTAACTTTGTTTTCTTGTAAGCTATAGCTTTCAGCAAGCCTTCTAGGATTGGTGAGATAGTATAATCGTTAATGTGTTTTCCTTGCATGTGTCCATGTTTCATTCTTGTTTCATCTATGGTACCACATATGGTACCCTGAGCACCAACATGAATGACTCTTGAGAATAGAATTAGACCAAAAAAACAAAGCAAAATTAATAAGGGTTCATATTCCTTCAAGAACATCAATAACATGTGTAAGTCATTTGATATCCATAAATCAAGTATTTAAAACATATATTATAATACATAAAATATTCTCAAATTATAAGTAAAATAGAAATATGTAATAGTTTGGCAAATTATTTGATAACTCTAGAACTTAAACTGGAACAAATCCTAGATATAATTATATGAGTTTAGCAATCCAGATTTTATATTTTCTATCTACATTTTTAAGCTTTTATAATCTCATGAGGAAATTTATTTCTATTTTAGAGACTGATAAAGTTAAGCACAGAGATGACAATCTAATATTACTTAGATATTTTGTAGTACAAGCAATATCAGTGCCTGAAATACTTGATTCCACGCCGGGCACATATTTCTTTAATATATCCATGAAAATTAATTTGGTAAAAGATAAAAGATTAAAATTAAAGTGATAAATTAAAAAGAACTATAGAGTTCTAGTAGCTCTTTCCTAACAGAATCAAGATGTTTTGCCATGATCAAAGTGTTTAATAATGCAATCAGCTTTTTTTACCACAGCTTTTATTAAACTACAAAAGATACCACATACTATAGGTTTACAAAAGAGACTCTTAAAAGAATAAATGCCTCCAATTTTCTCAGTCAGAAACAAGGCTTCAATAACAATAAATTCCATAACAGTTCAGTAAAACATAGCTTCTAAAGAAGAGAGCCCTGTTAGAATGTACATTTTCTGCATCATAATTAGATACCATATAAATTTCTTTGAGTCATAACAATAGAAGAACAAGGTTAGTCTGTTAAATGAAATGTAAGTGAGAACTGGGCAGTTCCAAGTGCCTGCTGGCACAGTTTGAGATGTCCTGCCAGCACTCAAACCCACAGGGTCATTTGGCAGTCAGGTGTCATTAGTCAACTCTCTCCCTCTCTCCTTCTTCCCATCTGTTTTCGTCTAGACAATTTGTGTAAATTACCTCCCCATATGCAGTAGCACTCAAACCAGTCATGCATTTTTTCTCATACTCTTTTGTTCTTTTTCATCCCTGACTGCTCATTTAAACTTCTACCAATCACTTGACCCAAAATTTTGCTTTGAGAGTAAAGATGATAGCAATTAATATCACAACTGCTACAAAGCACCATCCCTCATGACTATAGCAAGATAGTCACTGAAGGTGGTATGATACATGTAAAATGCATAATTGCTTCTAGAGTTCAACTCATGGTGATTATCATCAGATGAAATATACACAATGACGAGATTGGGAGTTCATATAATTTTGTGTGGCCTTTTTCCAAAGTTAATATTTAAGAGACCCTTAAAGACAGTGCTGTGCCTGGCTTAAGGCTTGTGAGACTTTTAAAGAGCATAAACACAGTAAAATCTTTTTCTTGAAGTGATTGTGCCAATCATTATTAAAATGAGCAGCATAATTTTAAGTTTATCTTATAGCAAGCTTAAGTATACATTTAAATTATGTGTCAATGCCATGAGGTATTTCCTTCTAAGATGCAGGAAGTTTAGCCTACATTACTAAGCTAGTATATTTACTGAAAAAAATTTAAAAGAATTGATGATCAAGAATTATTTATATGACTGTTGACTAATAGCAAGGAATTCATATTTTAAGAAGGATTTAGCACTGATTATATATTAGGGATAGAAAAATAAGTCATAGAAAATAACTCTACAGCTGTGTTTTCAATAATGATGAATAATTAGTCATTTTAGAGCAATAGTTTTGAAGTGAACTATTGATATCTAATTCTAGTTTATGTGAAATCACAGGAAAGTCAATCTTCTGAAAACTAGATTTTACTAATAATCAGCATAAAGATATTTAGAAACATTGATATTTTACCATTTTTTCTTTTTTTTAAGGGTTTTTTTTTATTTTGGTTTTTGGTTTTTGGGTCACCCCGGCAGCACTCAGGGGTTACTCCTGACTCTACACTCAGAAATCGCTCCTGGCAGGCTGGGGGGGACCATAGAGGATGCCGGGGTTCAAACCACCATCCTTCTGCATGCAAGGCAAGCACTCCATTTCCATGCTATCTCTCTGACCCTTAAGTTATGTTATTTTAACCATTATTCTGTTCATTAAAGTGCTTTTCTTATGTTTTGGGGCCATACCCAGAAATTCTCAGCAGTTTACTCCTTGCTCTGTACTAAGAGCTCACTAGAGGTTGTGATTCGTGAGATCACGTATGTTGCAGGGGATCAACACTGGTTGGCTGCTTATAATGTAAGATGTACTACTATTCCTCTGGCATTAAACCCACTATTAATTTTATCAAATATTGTTAGATATATGAATTTACAAATATGTAGATTTACTACTCACTTTGTACTTTATGTTATGAAGCTACACTTAGAGATCATCAAGGGGAACTCATGGCTTGTGCTCAAGAATCACTCCTGGTAGGCTCAGAGAGCAGTTGGGGTTCCAGTGATTGAATCTGGGTAGGCCATAAGCAAGACAAGAACCCCACCTACTTACTTTTCACTCTGCTCCTAAGAGTATTTAATCTCCTCTAAAATTATTATTATTATATAAATATGTGTGAATCATATGTAGATTTTTGTTGTTGTTGTTGTTTTGTTGTTGTTTTCTGGTTTTTGGTCTCACCCGGCAGTTCTCAGGGGTTACTCCTGGCTCTATACTCAGAAATCACTCCTGGCAGGCTCGGGGGAATCATATGGAACACCAGGATTCGACCCACCGACCTTCTGCATGTGAGGCAAACACCTTACCTTCATGCTATCTCTCTGGCCTCATATGTAGATATTTTAAATGACAATGAGTTTAACATATTTTAAGGCAGAAGATTGTCAACATGGATAATTCGAAATTTTAGTCAACTAATAGCTTTATCTATATCCAAACACCTCATATCCTACTATTCTCCTATAGATCCAGACTAAAGAAAAGGCAAACTTTTTAGAAAAAAATTATTAAACAATTATCAAATAATCTGTTTCTATAAATAGGTGTTTGAAAGAGATGATGTAAAATAGACCTCTAACTGTGATACTCATGGTGGTATTGACTTTAGAACATTGTATGCTCAAAATTCACCTGAAATAACTACATCATGGTGTTTTATTTAAAAAATGTTCAACATTAATGTGAAAGTAATGATTTAGCCTGAGGTAGGAGAGGAAATAAACAAAAAGGTCAATATTTTATATACATACTTTTTCATAAAAACAATGTAGTTAGTTTCTCATAATAACAATGTAGTCAGTTACCCATCTGTGTAAAAGAAAGGGAATACTTTTATAGAGGAAGTAAATATGGTAGATATACTGGGAATTTTGTGAAATAATTAAATATGCATAACTCATCTACATGCTGCTGATTTTGAAAAATTTATAAGATCTAGCATCATTTTTTTGATCTGGTATCATTTAACAAATACAATGAAAAGTAGTTACTAAAGTCTGTGACAAATTTTTATATATGTCAAAAGTGGCCAAAAAACACCAAGCATAAAATATTTATTACTGAATCTATAGAGAAATTGTAACATTAAACAGCCTAAACATTATTAATAACTATACCCCTAAATATTATTTTATATAATAATAGAGAAAGGGGATAACTTTTTTTATTCAAAGCAGATTTGAGTAGTTTCTTTTTTTATTTATTTATCTATTTTTTTTTTTTTTGGTTTTTGGGCCACACCCAGTGACGCTCAGGGGTTACTCCTGCCTATTCGCTCAGAAGTCTCTCCTGGCAGGCACGGGGGACCATATGGGGAACCGGGGTATCGAACCGTGATCCGTCCTAGGTTAACGCAGGCAAGGCAGGCACCTTACCTCCAGCGCCACTGCCCGGCCCCCCTGAGTAGTTTCTTTTAAAAGACTAAATTTAAGAGTTTTGTTTGAATTTTTGCATCTTATATGTATTTATGACTGATTGTTGTGTTCCATTTGGTACAAAATCTCTTCACTTACGCCTCAGAGAAAGCAGAGAAGTTAATGTACATGTCTTGCTCATTTCTTGGTGCCACATATTACATTGAGCACCTCTTTATGCAGTCATGAAGGCTTAAAACAACTACTGAGTTGGACATAGCAGGACCTTGTTTTGAGCCACAGATGGTCCAGTTGGTTTATTATCATGAGGCTGGTTGCTCCTCACTTGGGAGGCTCCACCATTTCTCCAAAATATTGTCTTACCTTCTTTTATAAAGATCACCATTTGATTGTGGTGATCCAATCACTTATTTATAAATATAACTTTTTTTGGTAATGTTTAACATGGATCTGTTTTTTCCTCTTATTTTGCCTCCTAAGATAATTGATAGAATTTAGCACTTAAATCTTACTTTGACACATACTTTAAGCTTTGTAGTCAATGTGTGGGCCTTAATGTTTCTTTTTTTTGTTTTGTTTTGTTTTGTTTTTCTTTCTGTCTTCTTTAGTTTCCTCTATTTATAAATTTATTTATTTATTTTTCTTTTATTACTTTGAAAAAGATATAAGAAAAATAAGAAGATAGCATCCTAATAATATCTAAAGACATTAGAGAACCAGTCTATGGTAGGAAACTTGCTACAAATAGTGCCACAAATAGTGGAGTAGTACAGTGAGGGTAGAGAACTGACCACTGTGACAATGATAGTTGGAATTGATCACTCTGAACAAAAACTTGTTGTAGAATGGAGATAAAATTATATGCAAGGTACCCATTCATTAACAATAGTGCAAACAATAGTATCTAAAAGGAAAAAAAGAGAGGAGAGAGATAGGAAGGTTGCTCTGGTGAAGAGGGTTGTACTTATTTATGACTGAAACTTAACTTCACACATGTTTATAATCATGGTGTTTTAATAAATATGTTAGTAAAAAAGAAAAAAAGAGAGAAATTAAATGTCTGTATCATTGGTAGGCATGTAGGAGGGAAACAGAGGATATAGGAGGTGGAAAATATTCAAGTGTGAAGGATGGTGTACTTTGTAAGACTAAAATCTAATCATGAACAACTTTGTAATCATATTTTAATAAAATTTAAAAAAAGGAAAAGAGAAAATTCTGATTTTGTAATCCTTAAAAAACATGCCATGAATAATTTATACTTAAAATTATACTATGTCAGCACAAACATGCTAAACCTTTAATTAATATTTCTTCATTTTTATTATAAATATTTGTGTTAAGATAATACAACTATAATCATCTATAAAATTATTTCTTGTACTTTAAGTAAAATCAATGGAATTATCTTTTACTATTAATGATGTACTTTTTTTTTTAATTCTATTTGCTAGTATTATGTTGAGGATATTTATATTTTGATAATCAAGGATATCAGCTTGTAATTATCTTTATTGGTGGTGTTTCTGCCTGATTTTGCTACCACAGTTATGTTAGCTTCACTGAAATTGTTTGGAAGTGTTTCTGTTTCTTCAATTTCCTGGAAAAGACTGAAAAGGATTGGCAATTGGTCTTCTTCAAAGGCTTGAAAGAATTCACTAGTGAAACCACCTGGGACTGGGCTTTTGTTTTTGGGAAGCACTTTTATTTTATTTTATCTTATTTTACTTATTATTATTATTTTTGTTTGTTTGTTTTTGGGTCACACCCGGCAGTGCTCAAGGGTTACTCCTGGCTTCGTTCTCATAAATTGCTCCTGGCAGGCATGGGGGACCATATGGGGTACCGGGATTCGAACCGATGACCTTTTGCATGAAAGGCAAATGCCTTACCTCCATGCTATCTCCCGGGCCCCTGATTTTATTTTAATATTCTCATTAAGTGATAGGTATTCCAGACCTTCAGGTATTCCAGATCATCTTGTTTTAACCTTGGAAGATAAAAGAGTCAAGAATTTATCCATTTTTTTCAGTTTCGCTTGTTTTGTGACATAAAGAATTTCAAGCTGGACTTTAATTGTTTTTTGAATTATATAGTAACTGTAGGGACATCCCTCCTTTTATTTATGATTTGATTTATTGAGTATCTCTCTTTGTGAGTCTTGCTAATGCCTTATCAATTTTAATTATTTTTCAAAGAACTGACTCTTACTTTCATTGATATTTTGATGTTTGTTGGATGTCTAGTTAATTAATTTCAGATGTATCTAATTTTTATTATTCCTTTCCTCCTGCCTTTTGTCTATTTTTGTTGGTCATTTTCTGATTTCTTTTTTTTGTTTGTTTGTTTTTTTTGGAGCCACACCTGGTGACGCTCAGGGGTTACTCCTGGCTATTGGCTCAGAAGTCGCTCCTGGTAGGCATGGGTGACCATATGGGATCGAACCACGGTCCTCCTAGGTTAGCGCACGCACCTTAACTCCAACGCCACCGCCCAGCCCCCCATTTTCTGATTTCTTAAGCTGAGCCACTAAATTATTTATGTCAGCCCTTTCTTCCACCTGACAATTGCTTGTAGAGCTATAACTTTTACTTTTAGTACAACTTTTTTTTGTGTTCCACAAATTTTAGTAATTTATGTCTTTATTCTCATTTGTTTCTAAGATCCTTGATTTCCTCTCTACTCACTGGTTGTTTAGCAGTGAATTGTATAATTTTTAGGTGTTAAAGTTATTATCCGAGTTCCTAATTCACTTCTATTTTCTGTTCATTATAGTAAGAGAAGAGAGTTGATATAATTTGCATCCTTTTGATTTTATGAAAGTATGTCTTATGGCCCATTACGTAACCTATCTTGGAGAATGCATTAGAGAATACTGTATATTCCACTTCTAGGAATAAAAAGGCCTATATAAGTCTACTAAGCTCATCTCTTTCATTTCTTCCTTCAAAGCCAGTATATCCTTATTCAAAGAAATCTCCACTAGTATGATGCTGCTATTGATGCCATACCTCAAGACCATTAGCAGTTGTTTTAAACTTCTGGGCCTATTGAATGCATATATGTTTAGAAGTGTTATTGTTTCCTGATGATCATATTCATTGATCATTAAGAAATGGCCTTTTCTGGTTCTTATTATCTTGTCATGTCTATGTGTTTCTAATTCTATGTCTTCTGATATTAGTATGTCTACCTCAGCATTTTTTTTTCTTTTTTTTTTTTGTTTTGTTTTTTTGGGTCACACCGGACAGTGCTTGGGGATTACTCCTGGCTCCATGCTCAGAAATTGCTCCTGGCAGGCACGGGGGACCATATGGGGCACCGGGATTCGAACCGATGACCTTTTGCATGAAAGGCAAACGCCTTACCTCCATGCTATCTCCCGGGCCCCAACCTCAGCATTTTTAAGGGAATTGTTTGCTTGAAAGATTGTCTTCCAAACTTTGAATTTAAGTATATATTTGCTCTGATTATTCAGATTTCTTTCATGAAAACAGCACATTTTTTTTCTTTTAACAATAATTTATTTAAATACCTTGGTTACAAAAATGACTGTGATTGGGTTTCAGTCAAATAAGAGAACACCCTCCATCATCAGTGCAACATTCCCACCACTAATGTCCCAAATATCCCTCCTCTCCACCCCACTCCCACCTGTACTCTAGACAGGCTTTCTATTTCCCTCATACATTATCATTGTTAGAATAGTTCGCAATGTACTTATTTCTCTAACTAAACTCATCACTCTCTGTGGTGAGGTTCATGTAGTGGGCTGTAACTTCCAGCCCTCCTCTCTTTTGTCTCTGAAAATTATTGCAAGAATGTCTTTCATTTTTCTTAAAACCCATAGATGAGTGAGACCATTCTGCATCTCTCTCTTTGTCTCTCTATCTCTGACTTATTTCACTCAGCGTAATAGATTCCATCTACATCCATGTATAGGAAAATTTTATGACTTCATCTATTCTGATGGCTGCATTGTGGATATGTTCCACAGTTTCTTTAGCCATTCATTTGTTGAAGGGCATCTTGATTGCTTCCAGAGTCTTGCTATGGTAAATAGTGCTGCAATGAATATAGGTAGAAGGAAGGGATTTTTGTAAAGACAGCACAATTTTGGATTCAATTTTCTGATCCACTTTGCCACACTGTCTCTTAACTTGAGCATTCAGTTTATTGAAGTTCAGAGAATTGGGGTTTTCTGCCTTTTTTTTTTTCAGAACTTTGGTGAGTTTGTGGGTTTTTTTTTTTGCCTTATTATATATACTTCATTTTTAATATTGGCATTGTGTCTAAAAAGTTCCTTCAATGTCTAGACATGAAGTTGTGAATCCTTCCTTTAAACCAGAATGAAAATCAGGCTATGTAAAGTATTTGTGGGAAGGAGTTCATTTCATTGAGTTTAATTTACTATATTCCACCATTGATTAGGTCCTGAGAGTTGGTTGTTAAAAATTGCTATTATCTGAAACGTGCTTCTTTGCATGTAAATCCCTTTTTGATCTTGCTGTTTTCAGGATTCTATCTCTAAATGGAGTTTTTATCATTGTGACAAAGTTGTTCCTTGGTGTGCTTTTATTTGGATATCATTTAGTAGCTAGGATTTAGGCACGCAGGATGCAGGTGCATGCAATTTTTAGCTTTAGAAATTGCTCAGCAATGACTGTTGTTTCTTCAAAGAAGTTTTCTTCCTGGCCCTCTGGTACCCCTATTATTTTCATATAGTTTTTCGATAGATTTATCAAAAAGGTCTATTGTTGTCTGTTCACTTATTTTTAGGATATTTTCCATCTTCTGTTCATTTATTTGAAGACTCTTTTCCAATTTCTTCTTTTTTTTTTCCTTTTTTTGGGGGGGAGGGTCACACCCGGCAGTGCTCAGGGGTTACTCTTGGCTGCATGCTCAGAAATTGCTCCTGGCAGGCACAGGGGACCATATGGGGCACCGGGATTCGAACCGATGACCTTTTGCATGAAAGGCAAACGCCTTACCTCCATGCTATCTCCCGGGCCCCCCAATTTCTTCTTTTTAAATGAAGCTATTATGCAGCTCATCTTACAGCTCACTGATTCTGTCTTCAGAGTTATTATTCTGTTAGTGAGATTTACCAATGATTTTTTTTTTCATTTTACCTACCAAGTCTTTCAGTACTAAAATTTCTGTTTGAATTTTTCTAATTTCTGTTCTCATATTCTCTTGCATTTCTGGGCTGTCAGTTCCACAGTTTCTTTGAGTTATTTGAACAAAATAAACATCTCCTCTTTAAAGTGCTTATCAGAGAAGATATACAGGTGAATGATATTTTTTCATTTTTTACAACTACCATCTTCACTCTCTTGCATTCTGCAAGGTTTTATCACTGTGACCTTTGTAATGTGGTGGGGTGGGGGTTTTTTAGATGTTGTTATGGGGCTCCTAGACTGAAAAAAATTATGGGGCTTCAGAGTGGAATGGAGCGCCATGTTCTTCCCTGGGTTTACTCCCCTTAATTTTATTTAAAATGGCAGTTATTTTTATTCCAAGCACCAACTATTCCATTGCTGTAGATCGAGTCCTTTTTTTTCTCAGCCATCTTCTTGCCTGGACACACTCACCTCAGTTAGGGACCACTAAAATAATTATAGTTAGAAATTATCACTCTGGACAAGAATGAGTGCTGAAAGTAAATCAAGTTAAAGGCATGCTACACCCTCACTAAATATATTGAAAAACACAGTGTTTAAGACGGGGCTATAGGAAAAGTGAGATTAAAAGAGAGAGAGAAAAGAAGAAAGCTGCCTATCCCATAAGGGGCATGGGTGGGCGAAAGTGGACATTGATACTTATAATGTATTATTTGCTCTAAAATAAATGACAAAATTTTAAAAAATCAATAAAAAAGAAAATTATTTCAATCTAGTTTTGAACACAAAAATTTAACATAGTTCTCAAAAAAGGCAGAAAATTATTATAATAATCTATGACATGTTTTAAACTAGTACACATTGTAATATATTTTAAATTAATCTCTAAAACAAGCTGAATTTTAAAAATTGCTTTCTTTTGGGGGAGGGCAAAAAAATAAAAAAAAATGTTTTATTTTTTTCTATTGTTTTTATGTTTTGTTTTGGTTTGTTTTTGGAGGGGGACCATACCTTGCTATGCTTAAAGTTTACTCCTAGCTCTGCTCTCAGGATTCATTACTAGCAGTGCTCCTGGGACCATATTAGATTCAGGTATTAACCCTGATCAGCTCCATGCAAGGGAAACACTTGATTTACTATTCCCCTGGCCTCTAACTTCATTTTGGGTTAAAAATTAATTAAGACAAAGCAAAAAGTCGGAGTGAACTAAAACAATAGTATATTAATGACCTTTTCTTCAGTAGCAGACAGTTATTGAACAAGCCAGACCATGAAAGACAAAAATATATTTTTTGGTTTTGTTTGGTTTGGTTTTTAGTTACTTAGTTTGGTTTGTTTCACAGCTGACAATGCACAGAAAAAAACTCCTGTATCTAACCTCAATGAATAGTCTTAGGGCTCAAGCGACCATGTGTGCTACTAGGGATTAAACACAACTGTGTACAAGGCAAGAACCCTTCACAATGAACTATCTTTCTGAACTTTGATATTGTTTAATCAGAATAAATATCGATGATACACACAAGGCATAACATAAGAAATTTTTTAATAGTGGTCACTATTCCTTTCTTGAATTAGAATGTTTTAAAAACAAGGATTTGAAAATTGGTTGATAAATATATTCATGAAAGTATTTCTCCTTGTTGTTTTATTATTGAGACAGAAAAAGGCAAAATGGGCCAAAGAGATATAGCACAGTGCCTTGCAAGTGGCTGATCTAGAACAAACTATATGGTCTTCCAAGCCTGCCAAGAGTGATATCTGAGCACAGAGCCAGGGTACCTGAGTACCGCCAGGTGTGGCCCCTCCCCCCCAAATGCAAGAAATAAGGCTTGAAACCATGAATTGTATGATTTTCTTTTTAAATTATTTGGTATATTTTATTTATGATCAACACTTTTATTTAGATGAGTTTGTAAGATCTAGAAAAATTTATCTTTTTTATATTTTTCTGAAAGCAAGGTTTCAGTTTGAATATCTGAGGCAGTTAGTTTTTTGGGGGTTGCAGACATTCAGGGGTTATTCCTGGTTCTGCACACAGAAATTACTCCTGGCTCAGACAACCATATGGGATACCAGGAATCAAACACGTGTCTGTTCTGGATCAGCCGCATGCAAGGCAAATGTCCTACCACTATGCTACCACTCCCGCCCCAGGCAGTTAGCAATTATACAAAGATTCCTCTGGATTAATTCATCAACAGCAATAATGCAATTGCAGTAGCGCATAGAAAAAATTCCAACAATGCTTTCCATAGAGCAAGGTTAATTTGATCTGCAATTTTAAACATAAAAGGGAAATCTACAGTCAATTGTCTGTAGTAACTGGGTTAGTGAATTAGTAAGTGCAAGTGAAATTCTGAATTACAAATATTAATATTAGTGCATCTAGAATCAAATAAGTAGAGTTTTAAGAAAAGAAAATGTTTTTAGGCCTTAAAGAAAGTACAGAGGGTAAAGTACTTGCCTTGCATGCAGACGGTCACAGGTTCTAAGTAGACATCAGGGACTAAGCTCTGTGTGCAGGTCGGTTGGTGTGGTCTAAAAAGCAAAAGTCATATATATCTATATACATATATAGATCATTATTTTCTCCTTATTACATTTTTTATATCTGCCTGATTTTTGAACTTACATAATAATTTCTTTTTTATTTTGTTTTGGGGGGGCCACATCCGGTGACACACAAGGGTTACTCCTGGCTATACTCTTTATGTGCTCAGAAATTTTCCTGGCTTGGGGGACCATATGGGACCCCAGGGGGATCCAACCACAGTCTGTATTAGACTAGCTCCAGCAAGGCAGACTAACCACTCCATGCCACCGCTCTGGCCCCATGGACTGTATATAATTTTACTTGAGTAGTGATTCATTTCTTCTAGGATGAAAATATGAGAATATACCTTCAAATGCAACAAAATGGAATCTTATCATTTCTTAATTTAAAGTTTTTTCTTCCTGCAATCATAGTTGATGTAGTCAAATTCAGAATGTTAATATTTATGTAGATTTTGAGATTTTTAATAAGATCACACTTTTTTATTTTTGGCACAATACCTAGCAGTGCTCAGGGCTTACTCCTGGCTATGTGCTCAGAAATCACTCCTGGCTTGGGGGACCATATGGGACACCGGGGGATTGAACTGCAGGTTAGCATGTGCAAGGCAGATGCCCTACTGCTTGCACCACCACTCTTGCCCCAGGGGGGAAAAGAAAAGAAAAAAATTTAAAAAAGAAATACACATACAAATACATTTATAAAAACAATTATATTTCTAATGTAGTCATTAATGAAATGATAGAAGGTTTAGTAAACTTTTGCTCTTAGCAGTCCATTCTGTTAAATTTGTGTGTTCCTATAAGGATGACAGCATCAAATAAATGAAGTTATCCAGGATTTCAAAGCACTACTATTTATGCTACAGATTTTGTGCAGTGTGTTATCAGCTGCTATGTATCCCAGTCAGAGGATATAGGGAGGGTTTCCCGTACTTGCTTCAAAAAAGCCTTGGTGGTACCATACTTGAAGTTTGGTCAAGATTGCATATCTGAAGAGAATAGTAAAGGAATTATGATGATGAAAAAGGGTCATCATTAAGTGGTGATTTGGGCATGATTATGAGACAGCAAGCATGATTTTGGTAAAGAGGGAATTTTGCCTACATTCTCCTTCCAAGATTGCAGCTATCTGCTTGCATGGCTGGAATTCCCTTGATTTTTTAGGGCTTGGTTTACATCTCTTTTAATAAAAGAGTTATTAAGAAGCTGGTCTGGTGAGCTGGTGAGTTATTAAGAAACTGGTGAGAATATGGTGACTGCTAGAATTTTATAAGAAACTTCCAAAAGTGCTCGCTTTGGCAGCACACATACTAAAATTGGAATGATACAGAGAAGATTAGCATGGCCCCTGTGCAGGGATGACATGCAAATTTGTGAAGCATTCCATATTTTTTTTATTTTTAATTATGAGAACAAAGATGCAAAGAAAGAGAACAAGGTAAAGTTACAGTGGAAGGACAATCACCCATAAACAGTATTCTAGGTAGTCCCATCGATGATATCCAGCCTTGAACTTTCAGCCAAAGAACATTAAGAAAAACAAAACAGAACCCATGTACAATTACTTTGTACTTCAAATCCCCAGATTGTACTACATATTCTTTCTTAGCAGAACATAATATAATCTAAAGACATAAGACTTACATAACTCCTTAAACATTGAAGGCAAAGTACATTTTTATATTTCCATGCACATGCATATTAGTTTAAGTTAACCTCAAAAGTTTCACTGGGTTGTTTTTCTTAAGGATTAGAGTCAAGGGAACATAGTAAAAATGGTGTTAGAGTGGCAATTATTGTTTGCATAGGCCCACCAAAATATGAGGGACATGGAAAGAAAAACCTTGGCCTAAATACAAGGAGACCCTACCCCTGAAGTTTCCTGGCATAAGACCAACTCTAGGTTCCAGGCAAACTAGTTTGTCCAATCCAAGTCATTGTCTATAGTGCCAATACACCTTTATTTTTCATATAGTCTCTGTTGTTGGTATCATGTTTCTGTATTAAAGATCCTGGAATCTGCATATCCCATATTGCAGTCAGGATGGTGCAGAGCATCCTCTAGTTTCGCCTCACACTTAAGGGGTAATAGAGAGAACCCTGTCCTGTAGAGCAGATCATTGTTGTTGTCAAGTCTTCTAGTGTTAACGGAAGTCTCTTTTGAGCAGGTCGATGTCAGAGCCTTGGTAGTGTCTTGCCTGGTAGGGGATTGCTTCCAGATGTTGCTATAAAAAACCTTGGATGTTTCATAGATAGCTTGCCTGGTTCAGGCGAACGGAGGATGCCCATTCTTCTGAGGCCTGTGCCAGGTCATTATATCAATGTTCAGTGTTCCATATTTTTGAAAGAAAAAAAAAAAAAGGAAACTTCCAAAAGACCTATCATTATTTTATATAAAGCAGTATTTTAGATATATATTTATGTCACATAACACACTGTATTGCATGTTTATTTATAGGTATATTTATTAAAATATAATAAATACATTGTTCTGTGGGGCCAGAGCAGTGTTACAGCAGTAGGGTTTTTGCCTTGCACGCATCTTACCTAGGACCTACTGCAGTTCAATCCCCCAAGCCAGGAGTAATTTCTGAGTACATAGCCAGGAGTAAACCATGAGTGTCAGCAGGTGTGGCCCCCAAAATAAAATAAAATAACTAAATACATTTGTTCTATTTTTACTAAATACAATTCTGAGTAAAACTTATTTGGATTTATCATAAGAAATTTGGTGATAAAACTTTATCACCTCTTAATTTTTACTTTGATTATTAATACTGGAAATTTATATTTTTAGTTCCTCATAAATATTTTTATATTTTCTTTGGGAAAAAAGAGGTGTTTTTGGTCAGAAGAGGTTGGTATTTTAAAACTTGAGCAATTGTACAACAGGATGGATAATTGTCTTGCATGAGGCCAATATGGGTTCATCTCCACCGCTTTACCTGGTCCACGAGCACCACGAGTAGTGATTGCTGAGCATAGAGCCACGGGTAGATCTAAATAAATTTCCCCCAAATATTTTTATTTTTTGATTTTTTTGTAGTGTGTTGATGAATATAGAAACATACTTGTTTCAATTTTGATTTACTGACTAGCATGTCTGACATCTATCCCTCTGTACATAATAAAATAATGGGTTTTTTTGTTTTGTTTTTTGGTTTTTGGGCCACACCCAGTGACGCTCATGGGTTACTCCTAGCTATGCGCTCAGAAGTCGTTCCTGGCTTGGGGGACCATATGGGAAACCGGGGGATCGAACCGTGCTCCGTTCTAGGCTAGTGCAGGCAAGGCAGGCACCTTACCCCTAGTGCCACCGCCCGGCCCCAATAAAATGTTTTGATATCAATATCATGTCCTTCAGAAAGCATGTACAAATTAGTCCTAGTGTCCATTATTTTCTGAAGTCTTCATCTTTTAGTTGAATAGTCTGAATTTTTTCTCCCCCAATTTCAAAACAGTTCTATCCACAAAAACATTCTACTACCCTACATTTGTTAGTTGTCCTTGCAAATGGATAGTCATTATGAGAGATTACTGGATAGTCCTATGTGACCATGAGTCCTGGTTTACAATTTTCAGCACACCTCTATTATAGATCTTTATTAGGACTCCCCATTTCAAAAAGAATAGTTGACATTTGTTTTAAAGAGCTCGAGAGAACAAAGGACTAAAGCAATCATCCCTGCACACTCAAGTAGGCAAGTATTTTGTGTGAGACCCTAACAGCCAGTTTCCAACAAGAGCAATCATTTCTGCTTAAATCAGATATTGTCTAATGTTTCAGGCTGACCCAGAAACAAAAGCCTGACCTCATCATGAAAACTTATTTTCCAGTCAATGATTAATTCCTTCCCCAGAGCTTGTGACTTCTTTTATTGAAGCATATTTTTCTGGAACTTGTGAGGTAACTATGGCAATGGACACCTAGAAGGGAGAACGACTTTTATTATTAATTTCTACATGTGGGAATGGGTCAGGTGTTTAGTTTTATTATTATGCAAATATCTAAACATGGCATTGGATAACCTGCTGGGAATGTTCTTACCCAGAACAAAATACTCTTTAAAACAGTAGTACTTTGAGGTCAACTGTTTTTTGTTAAAACTTAAAGACATAGCATTTCGTGCAAATAAATGGTAAAGTGTTTTGCCTACTGTTGAGAAACTGACTTTTTGTTTCAGAGGGGAAATATTAATTCATGCTACATATAATTTCAAAAGGAGAAAGTTACTTTTTCAAAAGTTGCTTGTTAATTAAATATCACCCACCTAATAATCATAAAAGCTTCTAATGTTCATGGAAATATTCTGCATGTACTTATTGCATGTTTACATTGGTTTTCATATCATAAATATAAGTGAGGAGGCCCATTTCATTCTGAAATTAATACTCTCTTGGAAGGACTTAATATTGGAAATTAATTCTGATATAACAATTAATTTTCAGGAATGAAGTAAGATTTAAGATGATTTTAATGGTAAAAGAAATAATTGTAGGTCTTCAACTTACAAAAAGGACATTTAAACAAAAGGCGATGTTTATATTCAGAATGTTCCCTAACTTTATATTAAAATATAATACATTCTGATCCCAGGGTTGTTGAACACAAAAACCATACAACTCTCCAAATTGGATGCTTTAGTTTTCATTTAAATAATAATGTTTAATATTACATTAAAAGTTTATAAAATACTTTATTATAAAATGTTGTTCTTATACAGTATATTTTAAATTAAGGATTTGAGAAATAGAGTAGAATGAGCCTTGCATAAGCTCAAACTGCTTTGAATTTCCACACCTCATGTTCCCTTAAATACCATCGAGAATGATCTCTAAGCACAGAGAAAGATCTGAGTACAGCCAGACATGACCCTCAGGCATTAATTAGGAATTTTAAAATAAAATCAGGACAATGCCTCAAAACTTTTTAAAGATTTTCATAATTGCTAATAGTTATAGGTGCCTTGTGGTACCCTTTAGGTCCATTATTTATTTTCAAATCATGAGAAAAATGTTTTTGTTTTATTTAAATTCAAATTCTGCCTTCTAAATAGCACTTTTAAAAGGTTCTGATTATATAATTTGGTAACCAACTAACCAGCCCTTGACAAACAAATAAGGAGGAATAAAACATAAACGTTTTTCAATGTTTTAGTGTTAAAGTTACCATAGTAACAAGATACATTTGCCTTATTAACATAGTCTTTTTAACTTTTTCAGTCCCTTTGCTCTCTAGAATGGATTTGTCTTTGACATAATCACAATTAAACAATGGTTTCTGAAATTGAACTGGCGTTTATAGAAGCGGGTAACAATGTAAAACAATTTTGCTTATCTGAAAAGAATACTGCTTTAAAGGAAATTTATAACTAGCTATTCAAGGTTTGTCATTTCTTATTAGGGTAGATAATGGCCCAAGTTTTGCTTTCCCAGGCATCACATAACAGGAATTTTCCATTAAATTATTTTCTTTCACTTGTATACATGGTCATTTTCATTTTTTTTCCTCTTAGAAAGTCAAAGAGTTTTTGTATAAAATTTCCATGTGCATTATTCAAGAACTTGCATATAATCATGCTGTGCAACACAATTATAAAAACTAGAGACTTTGTTATTGCTATTAGATCTCATCACACATAGTTTAACATGTTTATTTCAAGTTCCTAACATATATATTGAACAATTACGGGCAATGTTCAACAGATAGAAAGGGTTATATACCCGTTCACTTTTTAAAAGAATTTGTAATTTCTCATTTAAATTACAGTGCATTCTATCTTGGCATGAACTCAATTTATACAGGTTTAATAAAAGATATGTTGATTTTGCAATAATCACAACATTTATTAATTAGTGGTAACTTTTCCAATGAGAGTGAAGACTTTCTGTTTACTTATTTTTGGTTGATTATATGAATATTTAGTATAGAATTTCAAAGTATAGGTGTTAGGGTTTGAAAGATATTCAGTGGGTAGTGCACATGCCCTACAGATAGCGTACCTGGTTTGATACTAGGCATTCATCTCAAATGGGTCTCTAAAGCCCACTAGGAATAACCCATCAATGCAGAGTCAGGAATAAATCATGAGCTGTGACAGATAGGTACAAAGTAGTTATATATACATATATGTATGAAAAGTGTGTTACCTTAAATTTAAAATAATTTTGATTTAGGGCTGTGGTTGGTGGGGAAAGTGCTTATAGCAATGGAAATAATACCCCTGTACTAATACAATTATTTTTCATTTGCAAAATGAATAAATGGCTTCAATTATAATTTTCTATGAGGGCTTATCATAGAAATCAACTACCTGGTTGTCTTGAGAAATGTATGTATATCCATATATACATGTACTTATGACTTATCTTTTTAATGCATTTGAAAGTATTTTATGTCAGTACTGGGGATTGATCTTTTGAACTTCACACAGTTAAATGCTCTACAGCTAATCCACATCTCCATTAATATAGATTATGTTTGGAGTAAAATTAAACATTCATTTTTAGTTGGCCAATTCTAACTTTGTACCATGAATATTACTAATTAGGTCCTGTACTATACAATAATAATTCAGGTGATATCATTAAATCAAGAAGTAGTGTTTTACATTGTAAGAAGCAATCTAAAGCCAAAAAAAGAAATATTATGTGTTACATTCTGGGGACTTGAGGGACAAAGTAATTGTACATGCATTCTGTTTTATTTTTCTTAATGTTCTTTGTTAAGATAGTTAAGATATCAGCAAGGGGACTTCTGAGAATACTGCTTATGGGTGATTGTCCTTCCACTGTAAATTTACCTTCTCCTCTTTCTTTGCCTCTTTGTTCTCATGATTAAAAATAAAAAGTTTAAAAAAGTAGTGTTTTAGTTCTTTGTTTGTTTTGTTCTGGGGGGTACACCTGGTGACGCACTGGGGTTACACCTCACTATGTGCTCAGAAATCGCTCCTGGCTTGGGGGACCATATGGGACGCTGGAAATCGAATAAAGGTCTCTTCTAGGTCAGCTGCATGCAAGGAAAATACCCTACCATTGTACTATTGCTCTGGCCCCAAACAGTAGTGTTTTGAACTTTTAATTTCTTATTGTTTCTGTAGTTAAATTGTAATAAATAAATTTGCATAAAATAAACTTTGTTATATAAATCTTCTTTAAGATATCTTAGTATACATTCATGTAGTTTTATTTTATGTACCTATATATAAGATATATATAAGATATATATAGGTATATATATATACATTTCAATATAAAATCTTGATGGTAATAAAGACATATATGTAATAAGCTCAAAAGGTAATTTCATATATATTTCATATTAATAGAACATTATCTAATTTTTATGTTGCCAAGTCTAACATGTTTTTGTGAGTTAATAAGAAAAATATCCCAGAGTATATAAAAATTTAAATTATAAGATTTATTCATCATTTTATTTTGCAGAATTTATACAGAATATTATTAAGAAAGGACATCTTCTATTGTTGTATATTCAAAAAGTAAAATATCAAGTAATTACCTTGTGTAATAAATTAAATATACAAATTATATACATATTATTGTCAAATAATTATTTCAGTGGAGAGTTGGATGCATAGCTATTATTTAAATTTATTTTTATTAATAGCATTTTATATGTTAAAATGTACATCATGTGACTTTTAAGTTATTAATTTCAGGCAGTTCATAGTAAGTGTATCTGCATCAGTGTCCATTCAACTACTATTTACAATACTAATGAAGGATTATTTACAATTTATTCCTTATTCGAAATCTTTTTTTATTTATAAAAATCCATTTTACTTATGCCAGCTCAATTTGGGAAAAGTTAATAATTCTATAATTATTGAATAAAAGAACAATGGAGTTACATAAATTACCTGTATAGGCAAATTAGAATAAAAGTCCAAAACATAGTTCCCTGCTGATGAATCTTAGTTGAGTCATGGCTTTCTTCTCAACATAGGGATGTCTAGGCAATTTGTGACTATCAATAATTTACAGAAACTGCATAAATTATAATAATGAAAAATCTTATCAAATAGAGATAAAGGAATATAAATTATTGCACTTTTCATTGCGATTACTGCCTTATGCTATATCCAAACATTTAATTCTCCAAAGTAACAAGGAAGAAATATCTGTTCAATATTTCTCTATATTATTTCCTATCTCAGGTTTGATAATGCAGAGACTTAAGTAAAAGTAATGTAAAAAAGGTGCTGCTGAAAAAAAATAATGTTACTTTAGCAAAAAGGTGACTTGAGAAGAACACGAAATGAAAGGAAGGCAGTGTCTAAGATACTTAATGTCCTCACTCATTCCTCAAGGTGCTCACTCCACACTTTGTTAATCAAAGAATTGTTGTCTACACAGCAGGCCCTAAATTATAATAAAATGTTAGGTCATATTTTGTATATTTAGCTATTAGTAGAATAAATTTTATAGAACTTTTAATAGCATAATGAAATATTCAAATTATTCTATTTTAAGGTAGAATATCTGATTTGGAAAAAATGTGTCATGGCATGATATCATTAGGTAGCATAGTATTGTCTACATTACATAGATAATTATATGCAGATTTGAACATTCTCGAGAAGTAGAAATAGGGGCCGGAGGAATAGCACATTGGTAGGGCTTTTGCCTTGCAGGCGACTGACCTAAATTCAATCCCAGGTGTCCCATATGGTCCCCCAAGCCAGGAGCAATTTCTGAGGTTCTAGCCAGGAGTAACTCCTGAGTGCCACCAGGTGTGGCCCCAAGACAAAAACAACAACAACAAAAATAAGTAGATAATAGTTTATAAAATAATAGTAACTATTATGATTTTCTAAAGATATTAATCATTCATATGTCAAGTCTTGATTGTGTCATGGTTTATAAATCTTTATTTGGAAAAATATTTTAATAAAATGTTTCTGAGAATGTGAATGCTTTATTCCTTTCTAGTTTCTATTATATATTTATTATTGTATACTTTTACTGGTTTGTCTCATAAATAAACTAGATAATATTCTTACTAGAATTGAACATTATGAACAAATGATGGTCTTCCATATAATATCTATGTCAAAAACAATATAACATTTGACATATAACATATCAAATCTTAGCTAAAATAATGAGAAAATGAACCTGACAAATCAAAAATGTTTATTTTTTAAAAGTTAGACAATTACATTTATTAATCCATCACTTTTAATTCATTAGTGTGGCTAAAGATCACTATTTCATAAATGAAATAATTACTATGGCCTGGAAAAACCACTATTTACAATGGGAGGTATGTAAAAAACGCATTTCCCCCTAAAATTTAGCTTTTAAAAACCAGCAAAAAACAAGTAACCCAATGAAAACTAACTTATAAATGATAACTATATTGAGACATAAAATTCATACTTTTAGTTATTTCCAGAGCTTAATTTTTTCTCTATTTTAAAGTGATATAAAAGGAATATGATCTGAATAACTCCATGACAAGCTAATAATAAAGAAGCAATTATTTAGTCACTTGACTAGAATAAAAAGTTATTTTGATTTACATGTTTAATGAATGAATTTATACTTTAAGACTATTAATATATCAACACTTACATGATATTTGTTGTGGTAAAAAAAAACTAGCTTTTAATAGACTGCATTTTACTTTATTTAAGTGAGGCAAGTTAGTTTTTATTCAATGAAGCTTAGAAAAATATAGAGTCTATGTTCAAGGAAGAGAAGTGTATGTTCAAGAGAAAATATGGCTTCTCCAGAATGAAAAAAGGAAGCATGAATGATGCATGAATAGGTGCCCAAGGAAGAATGCAAGTTAGAAGACTGAGCCTCAACTGTCTTTGCCTTACAATTTTTCTTCAGTAAATATTCTTTATTTGAAAAATTGCCATTTTATATAGTAAGGCAGTAAAAATTTGAAAAGAATGCCTGATGCTCGTTATATGCTAGCAAAATAATATGTCAAATATTTGAATAAGTAATGCAACTTAAATTATACACTTTTAAATCACTATAAATGAGAAACTATGAATAAAATTATGATTGTGTTATTACAGAACTTGTAAAAGGCCAGAAAGACTAGGCAATGAAAAATGGCGAAAATGGGGCCCAGGAGATAGCATGGAGGTAAGGCGTTTGCCTTTCATGCAAAAAGGTCATCGGTTTGAATCCCGGTGCCCCATGTGGTCCCCCGTGCCTGCCAGGAACGATTTCTGAGCATGGAGCCAGGAGTGACCCCTGAGCACTGCCGGGTGTGACCCAAAAACCACAAAAAGCAAAAAACAAACAAACAAACAAAAAAACAAAAAAAAAAAGAAAAATGTCGAAAATGAGCCTATATAATTTCATTTTCTCACATTAATCTCACATTATACCATTATATGTTCTGTTACTCAATGAAGTAAAGGAACCTTGCCAATCTGAGAAGGTAGATTTGAAGATCATTTGTAGTATGCATTGTTTTCATTCATATTTTAACTTTGAAATTTTAGAAATATATTTTTGAATATTACATGCTTACCAATATAGCTTTTTTCATAAGCTGAGACAACCATTCAAAAACGTCAAAATTGAAGCTAGAAATAGTATAGAAATTAAGACACGTGTCTTGCATGCATCTAACTGTATTAAACTGCAGCTCTGCATATGATCCCATATATACTGCTAGGAATGATCCTTGATCACACAGAATAACCCCTGAGTACCACTGCATATTAAACCAAAACCAACAAGTAACTATAACAAAACCAACAAACACAACCATAAAGCTTTCCTCAAATGCCGAGTTTTAGTTTTAATGTTTTAATTTGGAAAATATTTAACATCTCCCATAACATTAAGTGTATCAGATTGCTTTTCAGTCTCTGAACTAGACATTTTTTGCATGTATTTATATTAAAAAGCAAAAAAATGTACTCCCAAGATGATAATTAGTTATTGACCTGATGAGTCATCTCCAATAATTATATATATGAATATTAAATTCCATTAGCATTTTCTTCTTCTGTGGAGTAAACAAGTCTTTCAGCTCAGTTCTCCAGTAGGTGTTCACATTATATAAGTTGCCCATGTTCATTTAATTATATATAAAATGATGCCACAGGCCTCAAAAAGGAAATTCAGGTATATGATACCTAGCCCAGGGCTTGGTGATGAGAATAAACAGAGGACTGTTTATTTGTTCATTTCTCATTTCAGTCCATATTGATTGTATTCATGGTTCTAGGCAAGGTGTGTATACTGGAGTTATAGAGGATAATGTACTCAGGGAGATGATATCTACGCATTCTGTAAGCCTATTTCATCAATACCATTGGGTTTCAACCATCATCCTGATAAAGATATCAGCTGTCAGTGTGTTATCAATACAACCCGAGTTAGTGTTTTTCCACTAAGATTATATTTAATGGAGTGGCACTTTTTTACCCAATCCCTTAGAACTTGTAAATATTGCAGAAGCACCCAAGATTGTTCTATGAGTTCAAACCTTCCTAACTTTCAATGGTAATAGTAATGCTACTGAATAAATAAAAACTGTTAAACAGTTATAATAGTAGTATTAGGAATGACTATGTTTTTTAGTTTCTAGTTCAGAAATTTGGAAAATTTAGAAAAGTCACTCAATTTGAAATTTCAACTATGGAATTAAATCTGATTCTTCATACAATATTAAGGAAAAAAGTACCCCATTGGGCAAACATTTTAACATACTAAGTTTTATGATCTATGTGAAATTTGATAAGTGTAAAATATCAATCGTAATTGGTAGTAGTGGTATTTAAAAACTTAAGTAAATTTTTGCTGTTATATATAGAAATATCAAATGTATACATTGATGTTAATGTTTCAAATACAAATAAATTTAGTGCTACTCTTAGGATAGCAGTATTGTTTAGTTTTATATTTAGAACCCTATATCACACAGAGTATCTAAGTACCAAGAACGGTTTCCACATTCTATAAGGTGAAATTTCACATTGAAATATTTTTCATCAATCAGAATGCCAATGTTTATGGAAGTTTGGGTCATAGAAACCTAAGATCATATTGTGAAGTGATACTATAGTTCAAAAAACTGTGTAGGATTAAAAATACAAATCTTTTTTTAAATGAAGGAGAGGGAAATTGTGTGATCTTCTATACAGGATTATAATGTTCTATTTGTTTGTAAGAAGATGCTGCTTTGTTGATGGTACCAGTCAAGAATATAGCCAGTCAAGATAACACAATATTGAAGCATTGGTCATGATATTTCTTACCATGTTTCATATTTTTGACAAACAATCTTAGCATAATGGCCAGAATAGTTTCTTCCTGCTTACATTTTATGAGAAGACAAAAATAGATGTCATGTGGAAAAAGAAAAAATAAGTAACTAACTACTTTTAAAGTAGTTCAGGCCCATATATTCTTAATATGTAGATAGCATGTTATACTTTTTTTATTTTTGTACTACATGGTTTTTCCATGTAATGAACAGCTTCTCTCATACCCAAAAAATCCCATTAAAATGCTGTTTCATCACTTCATTCCCCATATTTTATTCAATCTCATAGAGCATTTCCTACTATTTCATAAACTAAATATATGTTTCTATTAACTTTTTCAGTAGTAATCCCTTAGAAAACATTTTTGATATGTTACACTCCTCTGTCCATGCCCATAGAAATATATGATGTGATAAACATCTCACTGATTTTTTACAGTTCTTCAGTACAAGTAGACAAATAATTAAACAAATATTTAATGTCTATCATATGTAATGAACTCTAGCAATGGGGTCAAAGTGATACTTCCATTCTCTTGAAAGTATCTAAAAATAAAAAAATGATGTGAAACAAACATAAGAAAATATTGCACATATTTTAATATATAAATTTATGCTTATCTTCAATGATTTTAAAATTATGTGTATGCCTTTTTCACTTTATCTCACTTTTATCTTATCTTTAAATTTTATGTTAACATTCTCTGAATTTATGAAGAATTATTTTAGGGACAAGAAGAAATTCAGAAGTCAAGTACACATACCTGAAATACAAGAGGACCTAAGATCGGGGCCAGAGCGGTGGTGCAAGAGTAGGGAGTTTACCTTGCATACACTACCCTAGGATGGACAGCTCTTCTATTCCCCATCTCATATGGTCCCACAAGCCAGGAGCGATTTCTGAGCACATAGCCATTAGTAATCCCTGAGTGTCATTAGGTGTGGCCCCAAAATAAATAAATAAGAATATATAAATAAGAGGACCTAAATTCAATTAATTGTAACTCATGGCCCCAAACACTACCCAGTTTAGTTCTGAAGGTCCTAGATGATGGCCTGAGTGGCTTGGTCCACAGCGGAGCCTTATTACCAGGACCTAGCACTGAACAAGCTGGTAATGTTGTCTGAATATTGTTGCATTGACCCCTGACCACACGGGGAGCTACTTATGAAGTTTTCCAAGTTGTTTAAAAATAATTGGGTATAGTAGGGTCAATATAAATTTCATTATAGCTTCCATTTTTAACGTGTCCACTACAAAAGTGACTCTAATATGTGTGTGATTTTAATTATGTGTATGACTATGAGTAGTACTGATGTTAAAGATAAGTTAAATTACACAACAAGCAAAAATATCAAATTTATGATGTTTATATTAAATAGGTGAGGAGGAATTATAGCAATAGGAAAAAGCAATGAAAATGTATATTCCTGCTCTGAGCTCAGGAATCTCTCCTGGTATGGCCCAGAAGATCATGTGGGTTGCCTGGGATGAGAACACAAGTTGTGCAGGGCATACACCCTACCCATTGCACTATTGATCAAGCATTAAAAAATCTAATTTTTCTCATTGAACTTTAGATATTACAGTTTGGGAGACATAGTATTTAAAATGTTCACAGAACTGTAAGTAGGTGTTGGAGAGATAAGAACTAAAAAAGAAAAATGAGACATATATGCAACTTTTTAAATGTTAGAAGGAAATATTTTCCAAGAATGATACAATGTTCAAAATGAGTACTAAGAGGGGAGCAATATGTGTTTCAAAATATTGATCATTTTGATGATACAATTAGAACAAAGTAGCTCTATATCATTAGCATATAGCATAGTTTCATATTCAATATACAAAATGTAGAAATATATGGATGCAAATATAATTTGGTAGGATATAAGATATTATTCATGATTATTACCATGATTTTTTGTTTTTTGTTGTTGTTTTTTGTTTCTTAGTTTGTTTTTGGTCACACCTGGCTGCATTCAAGGGATATTCCTGGCTCCACACTTAGAAATTGCTCCTGGCAGGCTCAGGGGACCATATGGGATGCCGGAATTTGAACCATGGTCCTACTACATGCATGGCAAATGCCCTACCTCCACGTTCTCTCTTTGGCCCCGATAATTACCATTATTATTTTATCAATATCTCATCCAAATATGCTACTTAAAATTGTTCTAGACATGATTGTTTGCTGGCTTTTTTTCTCTAATTGTCTTTGTTTTGATCTACCTTCTTCCAAGTGGTTCTCAGAGCATTTGAGGGATATTCCTAGTAATTCTGAATCAATCGGTCTAGTAGTAATATACTTATTTGGGGGATATAGTTTTGCTTCTGCTTTGTTGTGTCAGCATATATTTGGGTCATTTGATGATGCTCAGGGTTTTAGGACTACACTTAGTAGAGATTTACTGACAATGTGGCACTGATGATCAAATCAGGCTTGACAACACACAGGCAAAAAACTTAACTTCTTTATTATCTCTCAGAACTTCCTGATTATGTTTAATCTGTTTAATATAGCATTTAATGAAAATAATTTCCAATGTTAATGTCTATTTCCATGTGGTACATTATTTTCATTGACTTCTAGAATTGGCTGATGTGTTATAATAGCATAATGTATTTTGTTTCTACCTTATATTAAAAAGATTCACATATCAGAGAAACCATAACAATGATATTATGAGGTTACAAGAAGGTTAATGCTATTTAGACAGATGTTGAATTGCAAATTCAACCTGATGTCACAATAATGAATATAAAAAGAAACATTGCTGGTGCAAATAAAAGAAATGAAAAGAAGAAAAATGTAATAGTTGTATATATATTTATTATTAATGGTTCTCTTATTGTAAAAGTACTTATTCTTTGCAAAACACTGCTTATCACAACCTTACCCATTATATATTATGAGAAATACTATTTTGAATTATATTTATTGTATCAATAACAATTAATTCATATAAATTGTATTAGAGAGCAATCTAGTAATTATTTAGTCTGAAGAAAATTTGTTTCATTAAGTATAATGTTTCCTTTATTGTTATATAGCCACACATTTGTCTCTAAATAGTTTCCCTAGTAATTATTATTTCTTATCTAGAAAATGTAGTTCTTATTTATCAATTGAATTTAAATCATATTTTCTTTATTTATTGGCTTTACTATTTTTGTGAATAAGTTTCCAAATAAAGTATAAGACTATTCTACTATGTTCAAGGTACACATTACAATTCAATGATCCATGTAATTTTAAAGTATTTTTAAAGACAGCCAGGTAATATCACTGTACTTTGGCCCTTTTCCTTCACATTTTAAATGTTTTCCCTTTATTATTTATTTATTTATTGGTTTTTGGATTTTGGGTGACACCCGGTGACGCTCAAGGGTTACTCCTGACTATGGACGCAGAAATAGTTCCTGGCTTAGGGAACCATAAGGGACGCCGAGGGATGGGCCTGAAGTCCATCCTAGGCTAGCAAGTGCAAGGCAGATGCCCTACCTTTTGAGCCACTGATCCGGCCCCGTTTTCTCATTTTTAGATGGTTTCCACTGAGAAAACAGACGGGATTTTTATCTTTGAAAATGTTTCCCATAGAGACCGGAGGATAGTACAGAAGTAGGGCATTTGCCTTGTAGGTGTCTGATCCAAGATGGACCTTGGTTCGATCGATCCCTGATACCCATATGGTCCCCCAAGCCAGGTGCGATTTCTGAGTGCATAGCCAGGAGTAACCCCTGAGCATCACTGGGTATGCCCCACTCA